>JAODUI010000011.1:881464-897890 GCA_027563995.1 Papilio gigon | reverse complement strand
TTACAACATAACTTCTAATACAAATATTATTACAGTACTATATTACACAAATTTACTTACCCAGTTAGCTTAACAGTGGGGATAATATTTAGCCTAAAACCTATATTAAAGAACACACGCGGCAAGACGAACTCGGCGAACCAAAACACGATGGTTTTCCGTCGTTTTATTACAAAGTTCCTGTGACTATCTTCCAGCTGGATCACCAGATACAATATGTCATAATAATATTGCATTGTCATACGATTTATACAGGCGTGCAAATGTCAGCTCGCTGTCAGCTGAAACTGGGAAATGGATCAAATTTAAATTGCAAGATATGATTACAGACACGGTGAGATTAATAAAAGCATGTTATAAATCAATTCCAAGATGACTGGAATACGCACTAAATAAGTTTTTACATTATTCCAGTTGTATTTCATCGCTGATACTTATCTGTACTGGAATAATGTAGACAATTCATTGTTAGGTCACACGAGTGTCCTAGGTCAGGACTGTCAGAACTGTTTTAGGCATTTAGTTTTTATTAATTTTACTTCCTCTATTTTATAATAATAGTTAAACATAAGCAGCGTGGGTAGGTCCCGCATGGACCGATGATCTAGTCTAGTTTGCGGGAGAATCCTGGACGAAGACCGCTCGTCGTGGCGATCTTAAGGGGAAGGTTGCGCTGAGCAGTGGGCGCCATGGAGCTGATATGATGATGACGATTTCATTTAAATTTTTGTCACATGTTTTTTTTTAACTAAAATTTCGTCCGCGTGTACACGATCGCGCTTAAAAAATAACAGTTCCTTTATTCGCTATACAATATAAAATGAACGACATTGAAAAAAAGTAAATTTTATCGAAAATTAGTTACTCTTTGTTACCAAACACCCCTTCCAATCGTAACCCTAATCTGGATTCGAATCCGATCCTCGGATAACAATGGTGTTGAAAAAAAAATCAATAAATATCGATAATCGCTCGCCGGCGTGACACGGTGAAAATAATTGAAGGGTAGTTTAAAAAAATCCCCAATTTATTTAAAAAAAAAATAAACGCTTTCTGTTAAAAGGATTTCGTACATTGTGAACACCTGGTGGTAGGCTTCCACTGCAAAATCACACAAACGTAATATATAACGTACATTTGACATACACTATTATATAAAACGATTTTTTTTTTTAACTTTGTTAAGTAGGATCACAGCAACCACGCCACAGATTTGAAAAACTCTTTTTGTACAAACAAGCCCTACACTCACGTCAAGTTTGAGACTACATCATCAAATTAGCAATCATAATGAGTAAGCAAATTGATTAAAAAAACTATTATGCGAGAAAGGCACTTGTGACGATTAATTAATTAGTTTTACATTCGTTTATTAAAAAAAATATAATTTGAATTTAAAAGACGTTGTCAAGAAAATATTACGCAATTGAAAAAATAAGACAGTTCGTTGAAAGGTCGAAAGGCTACATGGAGGAGACATGCCAACTCGTTTCGCTTCTCCTCCTCCTCTCCGTTTCCACTAATTTTTAACATGACTACAAGCCAAGGTTGCCATGGTAACCACCAAAATTACCACTGATCTCTCTATCATTTGGTGATATCCTATAAAAACAATACTACATGTTTTAAATCACCATCATCATCATCAGCCCTGGTCTGCCCACAGCTGGACATACGCCTTACTCAATATATTACGATGATAGAAAAATAATTAATACTGGCAGTTGTTTTAATTTTCCACCGCTGTCGGGAATCAGCTGCGGCGAGCACAAAGGAGGCTCTATACGACTGGACGCGAAAGGGATGTTCTGTACAATAAGCTTTTTATAAGCTTTTTTTAGACTTAAACCGCGCAAAATGTTAAGCTAACATTTAAATTATATGGACATAACCAAAGATTAATTCCGAATTTCGATTTTGAAGCGCCGAAGGCCTAATGGTTATGGGTACGGACTGCCGATCTAGCGCTCGTGGGTTCGAATCCCACCATTCGACTATTGTGAATCATATTAACTAACACAAGTTTTTTCAAACGTACCAGGAATGGTCACAAGAAATATTAGTAAATTAACAAAAATCTACTAATATTTTTTACAAAAAAAATCTATAATAGAAGCTTGTTTAATAAATAAATGATTGTAAACGATAACACGCGATTTTCATTTATTTATTTATAAGGCTTATCTACATAATTACACTATTGGTTTCATGCTTAACATTAACAATCGACTTAGACATAACAATATGTAACCACAATCACAGATAAGCACATCTTAGGCATTGGGAAAGGCCTATGTCCAACAGTGGGCAGACAAGGACTGTTGACGATGATGATGATGATGATGATGACATCTTGCGTACACTATCTATACATAAACACTGTGTGAAAAATTCATCTCCGAAAGTGTATTTAATATTCGTGGAATTACGATAAAGTAAAATCCACACTATTCTATCGTATAGTGTGAATAATAAAAAAAAAACTTCTAACCCCGTTTGGCGTGCGCGCTGCACAAAAGGCACCGTATAGCGCGCGACCGGCGCGACTAGGGTACCACGGGTGGTACCCGCGGTCTCGCTACATCATTTTTACTAATTAATCACCAATACGATAGTTATATCGTGTTTATGTTGAGTCGACGACCTCCGTGGACGTCGGAGATCACTTCATTGTTGCTGCAGTCCACTACCCTCTTCTCGTATTAAAGAAATGGTTCACCAAATACATCCGTAATCGAACCCACGACTCGTAAAATTAAAGAACATCCTCTAAGGAGTTCTACCTAAAGTGAGAGAGTAAAATAAGTTAAAAAAGTATATTGTTCAGATGAATTAAAATAATCAATTACTAAACGTAAGTTTCAAGTTGTTTGACTTTTTTAAGATTCACTTTTTACGACTTCATAAAGAGATTAGTATATCTGGGGCAGCAAGAGGGCGCTGGGATCGCGATGTTCTGTTCTATATAAAACATACGTAACCATAGGAAGTTAAAAAGTAAATATATGACAAGACAGCTATATTAGATTTCGTTACAATTTTGACATTAACACAGGGCTCTAGTGAGCTTTCAAATTTTGGGAATAATTTGATATATTTATTTTTAATTCTAAGTTGACAAAGATATCAGTGACAACTTGTCCTTTACTAAATTACGTATAATATGATTATTATTATTTATTTTATTAGAATTATCAAAGGTACACGGTAAACTTCCCGCCGCGCACTGCCGCCTTGTGAATGGTCTGTCCTCGGCGGTATTTCCAAACCAATACGACTTACCGTCCTTCTAGAAGCGAGCGTACCTCTCGCTTAAAGGCCGGCAACGCACTTGTGGTTCCTCTAGTATTGCTGGCGTCCATGGGCGTCGATGATCGCTCTTGTGATCTCTCCGCTCGTTTGCCCCCCCTTCTCGTATAAAAAAACTTAGGATAACACCCACAAAACTCCTCAGACGTACGGTTTTCACGCAACTTCCTTCCACACACAGCCACCTTATAGTATGGTCTGTCTTCAGCGGTATTTCCTAAACAATACGAGTTCCTTCAAGCGAGCGTACCTCTTTCTCAAAGGCAACGCATCTGTTTCTCTAGTGTTAGATGTCCATGAGCGTCTACGACCACCTCAGTGTTCCAGTCGCTCCTTTGCCCCTTCTCTTACAAAGAAAAGCTATGCAAACAGTTTGCCTGTGGCATCTAGGACAAGATAGAAACATATAAAACTACGGGTGTCTGGTAATTATTGTCCAGTGTCATAATTTACCTAAGAAGTGTATATTTACTGTTGTCAGCAGGTGTACACTAAGACTGTATGGCCGTACATGGCATGTATGTGCGTGTATGAAGGAGCGCCGCGCAGGAGCTTCTCTGAACAGGCGACGTCCAGCGAAAGCTTGTTGCGACGCAAATCGTTACGTGTGGTACAAGTGATAAGCGATGTATGTAATACCATTTGTGTAATACTTAGTTATAATTCGTTAACTCTGTCTATACACATTAACGATCGTTTTATATTAATTGTTTCTGTATTTATTTTATGTCGTTAAATATATCTAATACCTTTGTAAATATGTATGGGAAGGGGAGGGGTACAGCAAGAGGGGGGAGGGCACTAACCATATAGACAATCGATAAATGTAAAATAGTAAGATGCCTACAATTATAGATCCCCCTCTATAATCATCGGCCAACGACGCCCTCGTAACATAATACCATTAAATTAGTAGGTAGTGTGTGACGTTTGTTGCAAAATTGCAAGTTGTGTAGACAAATTATTTCTAAGCTTATTTAATAAGCTTATATGCGTGCTAGTTTATGTAACAAGTTTACTAATTCCTATATCGTCATCATATCAGCTACATGTCGCCCACTGCTGGGCGTAGGCCTTCCCCAAAGATCGCCACGACGTTCCTCGGCCGCCCTCATCCAGGTGATCCCGCAAATTCGACCTGTTCATCGGTCAATCTTACGGTTGTCTTGCCGTCTTATTGATTTCTATACAGATAGTTATAATTCTAGTAATTTCGATAGTAGGTAATAGACAATAATGCATTTTTTTTAATAAAATGAAATCGTTATCTCTTGTGATATAGACTGTGCACTGACGGCGCCCGAGATCCGGTTTGGCAACAGGTCGGGTCTTGTTAAAAAAACGTCTGGCGGCGGTCTGGTCGCGGCGCGCCGGCACGGCAAGGCCAAAGGCTTCCCAGAAGGGCAATTAGCTCAGCCTACAAGTAGCCTCATCGACTCGACCACTTCCTTGAAGTCTAGGTCTTGACACAGGTGTGTCATAGCTATATTTACTATGGTCTTTAGAGGCACTGCTCTATAAAATTACGTACTACTTTACCTTTTTTAAATATTAACAGATTTCTATTAATTTATTAATATTTCATATACCACTCCAACTGAGCTCTAAGCTTGTGCTACGCTTTACAATAGTCGAATGGCGCGATTCGAACTCTCGATTATACGAAATTTCAGTACCTTAAACCGTTATGTTATTGGCTCTTCTATGTATTTATTCAGTAGATTTTTTTTACATACAAATTTTAAATGACTCCTTCAGTTACCAATTTGCAGTAAGTTAATTCGCATAGTGACGTAAATTATTACCTGTCGGTGACATTACATGTGGGAACATTAGATGAATATTTGCATACCGTGTGCAGTAAGGTGACTTGCTGTGACGTCACGCGATCAGTGGGGACACACCCGCGCGCCACCGGATGCACCTCAGACATAATAACAGATAATACGGACTGTTCCCTCGCGGCCACACTGCTGGCGGAGGCAGGACGCTACACACTATTCAAGTAAATATAAAGCCTATTACACACTGTTCGCGCCGGAGAAAAGAGGTTGGCAACACCGACGCTGTCATGAAGCGAGCGCGCAACGCTAACCCTGGTCTTATTGTAAATCTCTGTTATATCGCCCAATAAACTATCTTAACCCAACAATGGTCCTTCGAGCCGGAGCCGACCCTTAAGTATTAAGACTGAGACTAAGATTTAATTCACTGAATCTATAAAAAAAATACCATGGCAAACTTGTTTGTATGTGTTTGGCGTCTTATTTGACTCTCTTTCGCATAACAGTTTTTCCAATTCACTCACTCCCTAAGTTTAATAGCGTGATAATATTATAGCTATAATACTGACGTAAATGTATATCTTGTTTGTACAAAAATAATTATTCAAATGTATGACATGGGTGATGATATTTTTGGTATCGGAGAGAAATCTTCAGAAGGTACTCTGCCTTCTGAAGGAAACACTGAGTTATATGTAATTGTTACTTACCCACTCGTTGGCCATCCTCAAGTGCGACTGCAAGGACACTAAGATCTCCAAATAACGCACCGTGAAGGAGGATACATCATCATCATGGGCCCTTGTCTGTCTGTTGGACATGACCTTTCCCAATGCCTTCCACAGTATGCGGTCCTCCTTCCGCATCCAACTACTTCCCGCCCTCCGCACATGTTTTAAATAAAAGATCCTACATAACAAAGTTAATAAAGTGTACGCTTTATATAATAGTATAGTTAAGGAACATTGTTTTTTTACTTTGAAGTTTGAAAGTTTATTTACATTCTGTTGTAATTTATGGTTGTCCGCTCTAACAGAGGCCCCGCGTCGACAATCGACTATCGGGATACTGTCTCTATTATCAAACGTAATTCAACCGAGAGATGTCGCTGTACGAATTCATTTATCTCACTGAGTTTTTATGTTTACTTCGAATGAACGATAATCCGGCCAAGGTCAGAGTAACGACAATACTGAAGAACTCTGTGGACCAGTGGCTGGTCTATAGGGGTGATGTTTCTGGGGTTCCAATCCTGGATCTGATTCTGACGATGTTTTTGTCCAGCAGTCCACGTTTACTAACTTAATATTATGAATTTGTTAAAAATGTAACTGGAAAATATTGTAATTATCATTTTGACGTTTTCAGGTGGTGGCCCAGTGCGGTGCTCCTGACCACTTTGGACGTGTGAAGGAGATATGAAGCCAAAGGTACTCTTTATCATCATCAGCCTTTATCTGCCCACTGCTGGACAAATGCCTTCAACAGTGATGTCAAATCAATAGTTTTTTTTTACAATTTTCTCTACTTAAAGTTCATTATTATTTTAATCGCAAATTACATACTTGTAGCCTTACAGTAACTTAACGCCCGCCATATTGCGGAAAAATAATGCACTAGTTTCATCGCATTATTTATAAAGAAGTCGGTTGAAGCGACTTCTAGACAAAATTTGGACACCTCAATGGGATAAAAAACAAACGGATTAGTTTAAAAATGAGAATAGTTTGATATAATTATTCCGTCGGTGTGATCGGACTGTTACAGAGCTTCATTCATCGGACGACGTAGACTGAACAAAAACAATTCATTCTATTTATAGAGCGGGCAGAAGGACGACCTTATCTTTAAATGTCACTCCGTCAATTAAGATAACGACCAAGTGCAGAACACTACTTGCAATTTAATGTAATTGTTTAAACATGTAACATAATAATTAATTTATTTGTTTACGTGCTGTCTGTTTCAGTAACGTACAAAAAACATTGTTATTCGACTATAGATAAATAAATTTATCACCATCCTGCCCTTTTCCCCACGTAGTGACGTCACGGTACTCTATACATCTCTATCAGCCGTTATATCTGCATTCACTTACGAATATCCTCTTTCACACAATCCATACAGACTTGGAGTCTTCCTGTACCTTAATGCCATCGACAATCTCATCACCTTCTTGTTTATGTGCTCATCTCCTCGCATTGCATGTAAATACCACGATTAACTTTTGCTTCTCAATTTTTCTATCATATAATTTTAATATATAATAATACTTACTCGTTTAAAGGGTAACAATGTTAGTCTGATATCAATTGATCGATTTATAGAAATATTATTTCAGTATAAAGAACAAAGGGCAGTAGAGAATTCCCAGACGAGTAGCGCTGGCCGCATGGCAACAGTCGATGTGATGCGTCTAGCCACTCGCCCGCACCCCCCACGGCGGCGGGGGCGGGGGGCGCCGCACTCCCCATCCGTCTAGACACTTTCTAGACACCCCCCACGGCTCACCTGCTTATTATTTCAACTATTCATAGAAAATTTCTTTACTAATGATTTGATTCAATGAATTTGTTTTCTTTTATAAATACAATAATATAATGGCAACACATTGATCGGTGGTGTGTTCAGTAACTATGGCACTCGTAGTCTATAGTTACCGTATAGGTATATAGTTATATAGATTGAGGAGCTATCAATTTAATAAAAAGAATATTGTTTTACAAGATGCTTAAAAACTCTAGCGTACAGAATTTTGTAGTGATCCTACGCTGTCCGGGTAATTTCATTGTCCAAGTTCATTGCCCTCTTAATCCTCTCCATTCATTGCATGCTTAACAATTTAAAATATAGATCTATAACCTATAGGTACCTAATCCGGAGCACAAAAGTGAGGCGGAAAAATAACTTCGTAGGGGCTTTTGGTTGAGTCAATTCATAGAGTGTTGTCATTTACAATGTAAAATGTAATTTAAAAAATCGACTCTTAGACGTAAAACTTGTATTAAGTTCTTCATGTAAAGGTTATCTATGGTACACCTAAATATTTTTTTTTTATTTTAGTTTTTTTTTAAGTGAATCATATTATAGATGTTTAGAACAGCTACAACACAATGTTATGCCTGAATTTTTTTTGTGAGATATCGAGATATCGATACAATATCGAGTATAAATTAAGAGCGTCGGTGGCGCTGTTGGTAAGTGCTTGCCCGGCCGGACTGTACTCCACATTGTAAAAGTTCGATCCCCGCCGTGTACCAATGTGTTTTTCGATTTTTGAATTGCCTATGTACATTATCCGACGTTCTTATGATGAAGGAAAACATCGTGATGCTGCACATATCGGCGAAGAAATTCAAAGATATGTGTGAAGTCAACCAACACGCTGGGCCAGCGTGGTTGACTATGGCCTAGTCACCCTTAATAATAGGGTAGGCAATGTGCCCCTCAGTGCGGACGTATAGCGAGCTGATGATGAGTATAAATTGTCATATTTGATATAAAATGTCGTTATTTCGACAACATTTATAAGAAGATTAATTGATACCATTTACCTAAGATCTTTGTCTACCTTTGAAATGAAGAAAAAGATCTTTTCCAAACAGACAATACCGTTACAAAGTTGACATAAAAAATAAACCCTACAAATATTCGCAAATGAAAAGGCGCGTATATAATAATGCGTCAGTTTTTTAGCGATGACTTCCATTGTGCGCACTTTTTACGGCGTTTTCACCAGATTCCGGTAAACATGGCGGATCGAGCGCCATCTGTCGTGTTTCTCACGCACTACGCCGCCATTTTTTTTTCTTTTTTTTAAATTATTCGCGCCAAGGAAGTCGCCGTTGTACACCTGCTCTGATTCACGCTAACTATTGTACAGGTTAAAAATGTTTTTTTTTTTTAAATTGCAACGATTATTTAATTGCAATTGTTGGGTTAGTTGTTATTTACAAAGTGAATCATTTTTTTTTTTATTCAAAATAACTAGTTACGTTCTAAATATAAAATGTCATATAGCTAGTGGGAACACATTTTGATCGGCAATTGTTTCTTCCGGTGTTATTTATCCGCCTGAATTTGTCAAGACAACGATGTTGCCGAGGTGTTAAATTATAAAAAAACCCAACAGGAAATAACGAATAAATCTTTTAACAATGCCAGGGTTATATCAATGGCTTACTTTTTTGTGCGTTGTTTAGCACCCCACGTCTTTGTCAAGTTTTGTCTAACTTTATGTTTTTTTTTATTATCTGTTAACGGTCTACAATTAAATTAAGAACGTGAGAATACTGGTATGCTTTCTTAAAAATAATTAAAGTCACGCTCTGTGCAAGAAACTGGCAGCATTGTAGCAATAAATCACGATCTCACGAAAAATGTGACGTACGAACCCTATTTTCACTCAATCTTTACGCGAGATAGTTTACCGTGTGTCAGGAGCACTTCCACTGAGGCCTGCTATGAACAATCAAAACTAAATCGAAATAAACATTAAACCAAACCATAGACAATTGACAAAGTAATATGAACATAGTAGTGTTGACAGGCGTAAAAAAAATGGAAGAAATCCGTTTTTTGTCTGTACTTATTTTTTTTTTTACGTTTTCAGATGATCGTGACATGGATGTAGACACAGGCAAAGGATTGACTGTACGAGAAGAAATATTTATGGAAATCATAGGATGGTGTTTACGATGACAGAGTTCAAAATGATTTTTGGTAAAAATATACTCACGTCGATTTTACTATAATGATGATATTGTAAGAGAAGGGGGTAAAGGAGCGGGGTCACGAAGGTGGTCGTCGGCACCCATCAACGTCTAACACTAGAGGAGCGTATGCATTGCCGGCCTTTGAGAAATAGACACCCTCACTTCTTGAAAGACCCTAAATCGTCTTTAAACAGATACACCCTGGATGTAACCCTGATGATAAAGAGGAGCTAAAGGTTTGTATGATGGTTGGAATGTCACGTGAACGTTACAACCAGACTCAGAGTGATTAAGTGGACAATCAGGGTGTTTTCTAGTGTCCCTAGCTAGCAACACTAACGGCCACACTCAGGGTAGTTTAATGGTTACATAGCAGTCCTTTTGTGTGGATTTCTCTTAATAAATCTGTACTTGAGGACTCCCTTGGTTACCATTTAACAGCTTAACACTTAGAGGATTGGCTTTATTGACTGTGTGGCTGTTAGATATGAAAGACATTTTGGGAAGATGTCTTAATAAAATATGTGGTGAGGTTACATGTTTATAGACAGTGAGAAAGGTTAAAGGGATTTTTACAGAACGGACTCAGTATAAGGTATTGTATATTTCTAACCAACCGGGACAGGCACTTTTAAGTCATAATAAAATCGATTTTTGACTTCAGTAAAAAAAATCGGTTCTTAATCGATTACGTATATTGACAATTAACTTGAAATTCGAAATTCAAAAAAATCTTTTTTTTTTATTTTTTTGATTAATTTATTTGTGTTATGCCAGCTCGTAGTATATTTTGTTTATTGTTTGGTAAACTTCTGTGTTATGTTTCTTTTTCTTTGTAGCGATAGATTTTATAATATTATTTTGTATTGTTGGATCTATCGTTTTCATTTAGCACCTTGCCCCCCTCAACTGGAACCCGTAGATCCGAACTTGTGCGCATTTGACGTCCCGGAGACGCCATCTTGCGATCGACCTGTCACTCTGTCAAAACAACGTTTAGAAATCAATTTTTAAAATTGTTCTTGCTTATAGATTGTAAAAAATTCAATTGAAAAAAAAACGTTTATTTGATAACATTTGACAGTTCTTTCGCAGTTTGCGCGACTTCACACAAGTTTGGTGATACGCGGGCGCAGTTTTGGCGGGAAATCGTCGCCTTCTTCGTTTTTATTTTGTTTTTTTTTTTCGTATATTTACCTATTTGTAGTGTGCACATCTTTTTGTTGTAATATTTGTGTTGATTTTATTTTATTTGGGCTATATTTTTTCTCACCTATAGATCACATTACTAGGCCATAGAATATTAAAAAAATAGCAATTTGAGTTATAATTTTTACGCTTTTTGTATAATATTGTGTAACTATATATATAAAAAAATAAAAACCCTTAACATTTTTACATTATATCATATTGAATAAAATTGCAAATGGTCCTTTTTTCATTTACAAAGAAAGTAAAAACATATGTACATCTTGGGCTAGTCTAGTATAACACAGTTATGTAACCAGGTGACATTCGAATCCTGAATCAAAACTACTAATATTTTGTTTCAATACTAAAAATAATTTCTATCGGGTTGCCACATTAAAATAGATATTTTATGCACTAAATTCATTTTACATCATCTTCATATTATTTTAATTAAAATAGATTTTTGATTTACTAATATATCTTGTAGCCACTCCAGGTAAGCTCGACAAAGTTTATCTTAGGAGATTTTTTCCAACGAATTCGAACCTACGACCAACACAATAAGACTATTGGAGCTTCAAATAGTATACATATTTTTGTTAATGAAAATAGCAGATTTTTGTTTATTTACTAATTCTTTCACTAACTAAGCTCTAGGCTTCTTAGGTTATGGTTTATATATTTTTTAGTTTATAGCGGGATTCGAAATCTCGTCTATGTGGTCGGAAACTCGTACCGTTTGGGCTATTGGCGTTTCATTCTATTTATACATATTATAACAAACATTGTGTTAATAATAATTGTAATTATTATAAAAAAAAACTTGAAGACAGAAGAGAAGCGAAGCTTGGATGGTGGGCGACGAAGCCGCCGGCATGGTGAGGTAGTAGGTTGTATAGTACTGCATTACAACTATTAGGGGAGACTGTATAGCCTGCTAACTTTCCTGGCCGGCGGCGAAACGACCGGGAGAAACTGAAGATGAAGAAACAAGAGCTGGAGAAATTTAAAAAAAATATTCTGTAAGATACAGTTATGATGACATTGTATGGACAGTCACTGCCATTCGTAGTGTTCCAATTGCCTTGTTCCTCGCAACGAAACCTACTTCCGTTCTTTCTTATAAATAACTAATTAAGTAGCAATGAGTTGCGCAAATGACGGGATAATAGTAAAACATAGTTAATCGTATACCACTGAATATTTTCTTCCAGTTCAATTGGTAATTGTTTCAGCGTTGTCTCAATATGTAGTAAATATTTAAATGAGTATAGCTTTTTAGATGGAACACTGCGAAGGGCTCTGATTGTAGTAAATTATAAATTATAGATTTTGTGATTTAAATATGGCTCATATAAAACCTATGTTAAATAAACAAATTGTCTTTTTAAGGTCAAGTGCTGGTTTATTACCGTTTTGTTTATTTTTACGATAAAAAAAACACTGGC
Organism: Papilio gigon; assembly: GCA_027563995.1. Classification (NCBI taxonomy): domain Eukaryota; kingdom Metazoa; phylum Arthropoda; class Insecta; order Lepidoptera; family Papilionidae; genus Papilio; species Papilio gigon. The sequence continues at coordinate 885,443 of JAODUI010000011.1, read as the reverse complement.
CGCTTTTAAATACTATTCTTCTTTTAAATTAGCAGTAATGCCAGTTAAATGTAAACTACATTGTTAGAAACAAACAATAAGTTGACGTAATAAATAAAACATACTTAATTTAACAAATTACTTTCATTTCTTATCTCCACATACCAGATATATAACGTAGGCTTTAAAAGAAGCAAATATACTTAATCTCTCTGCCTAGCCTGTAACCAATTTGGTGGTGACCTTCGTAATTAGGTTCTATCACTTCGCAATGTCCACAATGTTCTCGTCCGACATTTTTCAATCACCCGTCTTTTTGGACGATACAAAATTTCCTGTACTTATTCTATAAAACAGTTGTATACGCATACACAACCTGTAAAAGTGTTTCATACAAGCTTAACTGATCGAGAGTCGATTTTAGAAATGTCATGTATTGAAAATGACAACTCTGACGGAATTTACCAGCCTCACTTTTGATCTCAGGCTTAGGTATTTATAGGTTACAAATCTATGAATATAGCTATAAAAATTGTTGACATGCCCACTATAGATAGAAAATATTCTATAATTATAAAATTAATTCCGACAATCACATTAGTAGAAAACTAAACCACAGACAAACTACAATTTAAGCTAGATGCCTAAGTAATTTTTCTAACCTAAACTAACATTGTTATATTTTAAAATGTCACGATTTTAATTAAAATTGTCAAATAACAATATGGCCGCCATGTATGGAATTTGACGTGCCTCTGTTATTTATCGAATCGAAAAGATGTTGAACACTTTTAGTCAGAAACATTTAGTACCAGTAAAAGTAAATACAATTAAAAACTGTTCGCTATATTGTCGACTGCCAATACTCAAAAAAGGTTACAATGTATAATTTTTTTTACACCAACGACTAAAACACCCTTCGTATTAACCCATACATGAAAGAGTAAATTAAAAAAAAAAGTACGACACATTTGAGTGGCCAAATACAATATGTAGAAGGGAATTAACTTAAAAAGCGTTATTTTACAACAAAAAAATGTGCTTTCGAACAAAAGGCGCAGTTGTAAGGGTGATATCGCAAGCTTTTGTCGCAAAATACTCCTTTTTTTCTCATTTTTACGCAACCACCTGGTGTACGTCTGTTTGATTGGGGTTATTGAGTTTTTTCACAACATTTTTTACGAAATTTGATACCAACAGAAAGTGGGTGATGTTGCCTTTACCTACGACTATAAAGTAGCGAAATAAATTAATTACCATTACATTCCCATTTTTTTTTTACTGTTCGTAAAACTTTACAAAACTGCTGGAATCGAACTCGACTAGCGTTGTAGGCATAATTCTAATTGACTTTAAATAAATTAGAAGAAAAGTATGAGAAATTAAAGTAATAGAAAAAAACCTTATAGAATCAAAAAAAATGTATATTTATTTAAAAATCAACTTTTTAGACAATTCATACGTAGAAGTGGACAAAAACCATACTGATACTAGTGTAGGATTTTTCTTTTTTTATACGAGATGGGGGCAAACGAGCGGCGGAGTCACAAGATGATTGTCTAAGAACAAGTATCGTAAGAAGATGGCAATAGAAACACAATTAAACAAGATCAGAAATTATCCAGATGACCCGGTGCAACTGAATAATCAATGATCATCAGTCTACGTTAAAATATTGTTAATGAGGAATTAAAGTAACGATGTTATAGCGGGTGTAAAAATTTAAAAGTTATATGACCGTTTTACTTTTGTCTTGAATTTTTAAGGCATGCCGGTAGCACTTCTGCAAGCATAGCGCCATCTATTAAGGAAAAGATATAACGTAAATCAATATAGAGATGCCATCTCTTAACAAATAGAGGGAATTCTATTGTTCATATAAAAAAAAATAGATCTTTAATTGTAACAAGTATAAAAACAAATATGATTTTACTTTTTTATAGTTTTTAATTCTTTTTTAAATTAATGTAATTACACATAACTTGAAACGTACTGTGAACAGCTGACTGAAGATAAAAACAAGTATTTACAGTATGGCAACACTGACGGAGAGGCTCCTACTTGTCATAGTTTGTAATATAAGCTTTATCGTCGTGGAAAAAGGATTAGAATACTCCATATATTTGATACGGAAGTGCCATAAAAATAGGATTGCCAACACCAACAATTCAAGTGACGTCACTCGAATGGATCCATGGAGCCTTAGCACGTCTAAAATTACATGAGCTCAAGAAAAATATTACACGACGAACATCAAATATATATTACTGTTTAACAAAACATTTATTAAGTGATTTAAGTAGTGCGCGTGCAACATTGGTGATTTTATGAAAAGATCAAAGAGAGAAATTAATATTTGAAGAGCGAGGGATTATTATCCAGTTGCTTTGGTTACTGCGATCCTATTATTTCGTGAGTATCCCGCATAATATTCCGTGTTTATTACCAATCGATAAGTATTGCGCCGCTCTTCACGTGATCCGACGGCAAATTAAATTACTGTGCGGAGAATTCTGTCAAATTTTGTGTGTCATGCAAAAACGTTTTTGGATACGCTATTTTTAGCACAAGAAGCGTATTTTCGGTGTGTATATGGTGATTTTGCGGACGCCGCATCGGGTGAGTGGTGTGAAAGTGTTCAATTAAATTTGTGCGGTGCCTGGATGCTGCGAAGTGACATGGCCTTGAATATCCTTGTACTACCATCTAGCTGTGATCATATCAAATTTCATTGTCTATGTTTTTGTGTGGATAGATGATAAATAATAACTACGCGGTGCATAAACATGATACAATTCTGATTATTCAATTCAATGGAATTAAACCGTGACCTTGACATAGTAAGATCGTATAGCCCATGGTAAACAGTCCAGAATATTCTTTTGTGTAATGTTATGTGGTTGCTCATTATTTCGAAATGACTATGTGAAGGTTTTATATTGTATGTGCATGCCAAATATTGTACTTAGAATTCGAATTTTATTACCAATTTACTGCATCATTAACTTGGTAGAAATCAAACTGTGAATAACTCACTTATGTATATATTGCAAAAATTTGATAATTTCCTTACATCAAAATAATCTATATGAGTAAATATTAATATATTAATAAAGCTAGTTAGATTCAATATATGTTGAAATAAAAAAAAAATTGAGTAACTCAATGTATTTGCATTATTTAGACATGCAATTCACATAACAGCTATTGCTGTGGGCTCGGCCACTGGTAAACATGTTTGTGATGATATCCTTGCTTTGCCTTGCCTTTGATATTATTCTTTATTACACAACATTTGAACCTTGCTTAATAATAGGTTAATTGTTAACATTTTTTTAAGTCAATATAACCTGTTCATTGACATTTACAGTGTAAATATTGTATTCATATTAAAACTATTGTTTAAGAAACATACTTACATTAAAAATTAAAATAATCCTATCAGCGTCACGCTGCCCACTACCGAGCATAGGCCTCCCTCATAAAGGTTCCGGTGCGTTCCTCAGAGATCCCGGAATCCCATCAGTTGCACTTGTCCATCGTGGGGGTTTTAGTAGGTTGAACCCTATCCAATGTTTACGTCAGCATTGGGGGGTCGGTGTTGTGCTTACATTTGCTGACGACGGGGGTGAATAACTGTAGTAAATCTGCTTACGTAATACTTGAACGGCCCATATTGTAAAATTTGTAATACTCCCATACATCAAAACATTACAAATATGATTTAATTTAAGACACAGAAATGATAGGTTTTAAGAAATCACTATAAAATTATTATCAATTATCAAAGTGATATTTCAACAGGGTTAATATCATGTCGTGTGTATTTTAATTGGCCCCCCGGGCCCGGGCCCCGCGTCGGAAACACTGGTAAAGATTATTGCAGTTGTTAAGCGTATGACCGGACCGTACTCGACTCTCTCGCGCTCACTGCGGACTAGTCTATATAGGGTAGGCAGCGAGCACAGAGAGTGGGGACGTATAGTGAGCTGATGATGTC
>JAODUI010000011.1:830503-854197 GCA_027563995.1 Papilio gigon | reverse complement strand
ACACCGAGTTGCACGTGAGTTAAGCCGTTTTATAAGTTATATAGTGAAATGTCTCACGAAAGTTTTAATAGTTTAACCTTTTTTCTGTTTTCGTAAAAATTTTAATTAACTTTTGTTAATTAAACTATTAAAACTTTCGTCAGTCATTTCACTAAACTACTTATAAAAACGGCTTAACTTAGCTTCGGAGTTAAGCCGTTTTTATTAGTTTTTGTTAATTTACTAATATTTATTTTAACCTTTATTGGTTAGTTTGAAAATTATCTGAGATTCCTCTGCTGCTGATGTCCATAGGGGTCGGAATAAATTTTAGGCGAGCCATAGCTCGTTTGCCCGCTTTCCTATAAAAAAAGCTTGTGTTGGGATATGGTTCACAATAGTCGAATCCCATCGCTATATGCCATAAACATATATATTATATTATTACATTATGTTACATATATTATATTATATTACATATATTATATTATATTACATTATATTATGGGTATGATAATCATTAGGCTATTGGCGCTTTAAACAGACTAAGAAACAGAACCTACGTCGGACAAGGACGGGTTTAAATTATAATAATTTCACTCCATTAATTTTTTTTTCATTTAAAAAAATATGTTGGTCTTGACACTTGCATAATTAGCAATATGATAATAACCGGATTAATCAGAGTTAAAAGTACTCAATAAAAATACCAAGGTAATGACTAAAAACAGACCGTGTGAATTTTGTATAGTTCAGAACTCACGATTGTTTTTTTTAAGGAATTAATTTGTGACGTAACTAATGGAATTAAAGAAGAAAAGAACCTTTTTTTTAAAAAAAAACAAACTTTTCTTATCAAAGTAATTATAAGAAAGCGTGCAATGTCTTTCAATAATTCTTCATGTACATCAAGCCGTACACGTACGCCAGGTTTAAGGCTGTATATTATAACGCTATTGAACTTGGAGAATAATTTAACTGGAAAAAAAAGTGCTCTAATCTAAAGATTTATTTTGTCCACTACACAGGTACCATTTGTTATATAAAACTATGGAATTATGATCAACGGAGGCTGTACAGACTGGTTTTGCAGACGTAAGTCTGTGTTGTAGGGTTGTACATCCATTTATCAATTATCTATTACGCTAGATTACGACGGAAATCACACAATTGACAGTGTCTTTATTTTTGTCTAAGAGAATGAAAGGGATAGCATGTTTAAGTGATAGTTCATTTAGGTTATAGGATGTTGAGAAATTATTAAACGTAAAAATTAAAGAGCTCTTATCATCAACCTGTTTCCTACGGAGGGTCGGCACAGTCTGTACTGCATACATCTCTGTCAGCTCATATCTCGACTCGCACACTTCTTACGCATATCCTCTTTCACACAATCCATCTACCTTCTTCAATATTCTGTTGTAGTTCTTATGAATAATTATATACCATGTACCATTTGAAAGCTCTACAGGGTGTTTAGAACTGCTATTAACAAAACTAATATTGTTTTTTTTTTTTACCGACTTCAATCAAGAGGAGTCTTTATGTTTTTTTATGTGTGTTACCACAGAACGTCGCCTCTAGGTCTTCGATCTTGATATTTTTTTTCCTTCAATCACTCCGATATGTCGCACTCAGAGAGTGAAAAGCGTACGTTCATGTATGTATTAGAAACTATATTTAGGGATGGTTTTAGTGATCATTGTGTTGTAGTTATTTATTATTATACCGCAAAACGTTTTTTTAAGCGCGCCCCTACTATCGGTAAGCACTCATCTAGAAAGAGTCGACGAACCTCCTTGAAGCGGCCTTGCGTTCTGGCTGGATGGAAGAATATGCCTTTTTTTTCTCTTTGTTTTTTTATAACTAGTAATGAAAGGCACTTGGGCGCTTTACTGCGCCTTTAGCTACTTACTCGGTGGGACATTTAATTCTTTTTTAACAACAGATTCCAGTCTTCATCCGATCTGGATATTAAAATTCCTCCACACTTTTAGTTTATTAATAGATTTTCTATAAGATTATTTTCTTTTCTACTATAATAAAGCTGCCTTCAAGTGGCTAGTATTTTTTTTAAAAAAGATCAATTATGTATTAACCCTATTTTTTTTACATTTATTACGAAGTTGTACGATATTTGACATTTATTAAATGTCAAATAAATTGTCATTAAACGTGTAATTCATGAAGACCTTATAGGAAAGGTAAGAGTTGAACATTTTTTTTAAGAAACCTTTGACATAAGATGTAAAGCAGTTAATAAAACTGCATCTTATGAAAAATTTGTCAAAATTGACCACGAAAATATAAGACGTATTATCCCCTCTTCTGTGTGCCAAGTTAGTGTTTTTTTTTTAATCTAAATAATAGTAGATTTTTATTAATTTAGTAATTTTTTTTTGCAACCATTCCAGGTAAGCTGGAGACAGCTTGTGCTAGGATATGGTTTACGACAATCGAATGGTGGTATTCGAATTCACGCTAGATCGGTAGTCCGCACCCTTAACCATTAGTCTATTGGCGCTTTAGTTATGAATGTAATACAATAATATTTGTTAATAATCTGGTCTGTCATCGATTCAACAATGTGAGTACCGTTAGCGCCTGTGCAGTGGGACCGCACCTTTAATCTGTCAACATATTATATATGCAAAATCGTTTAATCCGTTATCCTTAATAACACAGGTTTTTATTAAGAAACTACTTTGATCTAACATTTGTATAGTTCTGACGATAGATGGCGGTCACACAAATAAACATCTCGCTTATGACATTTTGAAGTCATTAGCAAATTACGAGGATGACAGACGATAACTGATACATTAACTTCGGGCGTTTACTTTTTAAATCCAAAAAGGATTTGTTAAAACTTTTTTTTATAAGAGAAGAGGGAAAACGAGCGGCAGCGGCATCGACGCCCATGGACGTCTGCAATACTAAAAGAACCATAGATGCGTTGCCGGCCTTTGAGAGAGAACTACGCTCGCTTTTTGAAGGACCCTAAGTCATATTGGTTTAGTCATACCGCCGACGACAGATCAATTCATAACGCGGCAGGTAGGAAGTTGCGATATTTCGAAATCAATACGACTTGGGTCCTTCAAGAAGCGAGCGTATGTCATTCTCAAAGGCAACGCATCTGCTCCTCTAGTGTTGGATGTCCACGGGCGTCGACCACCTCAGTGATATTGCCGTTTGCCTTCTTCTATCAAAAAACAGCTCTTGTGACCCTCTGGGGTCCCAGCACAGCGCTGGGCTCATCCTTGTTCTTACAACAACGGAAATTTCGTTCGTTGTTATCTCACATGTATTATTCGTGTATAGAATTTCGTAGGCTGCTACAACCTGAGTTCATTATCTTACGTATATTTAATGGAAGCGAAGTATTTCCAAGTGTGTTGTCCCATTTAGCATGTTGATCGCCTTGTCATGTTTCGCATTGGTTATTTTTAGATTTTTATTTTTGTATTCAACCATAAACGGAATATTTATTTTGCAACGCAAATAATGATTCAATTAAATAAAATTAAACGTGGTTCCGTGATTAAGGTTGTATAAATTTTAATGTTAGGAATTCTTTGATGTGTCGTTGATTAAGAAAGCGCTCGTTTTCTTATACACAGACTCATTTAGGACCTCTTTAAGGCAATCATTAGTGAAATTACCACATTATATAAATGAGATTTTCATGTAAGTTAACAAAACTTACATCCCAATGATCTTTATTTTACAACGTTAAAGTTAAAAAGCATCGATTGTAGGAGACTGCCATTACATGAACGACAGGCAAAGTCTAATTTTTGTGTGCCACAACTGTACAATTATTCCTTCAATAGAACTGTTATGCAACGCCTCGCGTTTGTGACCAGCACTATTAACTATACCCGAAATAGTCTAGTAATATCTTATCCTGTTACAATGGGTATAAAATCCTTATTTCTTAATGTTAATACACAAGTCGTCTATATATTGGACCCGAAGCTGCGCTAAACACGAATTGAGATGGTCGTACATTGTACATATGTTTTGTCGGTAGAAACTCTCTTATATTTTCTTGTATATATATATAGTAGTCACATATATTATATAAATTTCTGTGAACCCCAAAATAATCGCGTATTTATTTTAAATGGTAATTACATGACATACCTCGGCAAGGTTTACAGGTCAACTTGGCTTGCCTTGTGCCTTGTGTACGAAAGGCTATTTTTAGCTTAATTTTCGAAAGCCCCAAAATAACTTATTAAAATAAATTCGACAAATTTTATTTTATATTTAATCTTCCATATTATTTAAATTTATATTTTTGACAATTCGTTTTTGGGACATTTTATTTTTTCGTTGCCGTCTGCGTTGTTTTTTGTAAAATCATTACGTATGTAAGAGCAGTGAAAACCTACGTTATAGTTACCTCACAGAAGTGTTACAGTACATCCAATTTGACATAACGTCTTTTCACGACACCAAAGCCGTAAAGTGGACCAAGCCGATTGGACGAAGTAGGTCAGACACGATTCGCGTCGCTCCACTGTTCCATACGATCAAAATATCAATATGAAAAGACTAAAACGTGTAAACTATCGGTTTACATATACATAAACGCGAGGATGGGACAGCCCATTCTTGGAAAGGATAAGCTACGGCATAATTAATAATGGTATACATGAAAAAAGACCAGCTTCTAATCAACGCTGGGATGGTCTCGACCGTCACTGCTAGCTGGCCACTTGTCATATTCTCTTCGTAATAACGTTGTTTATATATTTTTTTCTCTGCATAAAATTATCTAGGATATGCAAAAAACGGATCCACAACGACTATTGGGTTCGGCTGTTATCCAAAATGAAACATACTGACAAACAAATGAATGTTGTTGAATGTCACTCAGACATTTGATACAGCGACGGATATAACAAAGGAAATGTTATACTGATAAGTACCACTGGAGGGTCTCGGTTGCCTTCTTACAACAGTGGTACTGACGGTTACGTGTGATTATGTTTGAAGGGAAATGCTAGTAATAACAGCTGTAGTATGTTTCTAGTTCTATCTCTTTGGTGGCATTACGAATGACGACATCTCACAGGCTGCTCATATTTAACATAGATCCGATATCTCAGCTGGTTGTGGTCATTCGAATGAAATAAAGTTCAATACAAACGGCACTGATGTGAGTCAATCTGATAATTACCAACAGTAGACAAGAGTAACTCGATAATCCTCAGCGTCGATGTCATGATGAAGCGTTGCCTCATCCAGGAAGAACGTAGGTGTTCTCTTGCGTATGAATCACTTTACTTACCTATTGAATACACTTTAAATGTCGGTAGACGGAAATATTCGAACAGACTAATATATATTGTTTGTAATTATCACGTCCAATAGTGGAATCGAATCCGAGACATATATACTAAAATATGTAATGATAATTTGCATTTAAGGTCGCTTCCCACATCATCGTTGATTCAAAAATGAAGTTTGGAAATGATAGGAGAATGTAGATTAACTCAAAATGAAAAAGGTTGTCGCAGTTTTGTTTTCTTTCTACATGCAATAAAGGCGAAGTGGATTGAACAATATCATCTCCTTTCCATACGTTGAAAGACCCCTAACTACATTACAGTAAACTTTAAAACAGATACCTCAGCACAAAGCTATTGCTGTGTAAATACACGGGTTCGCGTTTCGAGATCAAGGACGGACTCGAGATGGTTTGTGAAGCGTTATCGGCCACGCGCCATCCGCTCCAAGGTCGACGTTCGATTCCCGACAGCGATACGAAAAATACTAAATAATGTGCCAAGTGATTTTTTTTAAATACCCACGCTTGAGGAAAATTTGTTGGCAAAACAATCATGTTTCATTACGCACAATCCTGGCATTCTTTTTCCTATACATCAATTTGTTTATGATCCTGAAGTAGCTTTATTATGCTTGTTGTAACTCTGTGTTTCCACTGGAGACAAAACCTTTACAAAATCATCGTCATCCAACTAATTCTGGTTATAAAAAACATACCTTGTATGAATCTAGGTGCTCAGAGTCAATTAAGACCTCGTTAGAAGTTGTTAGATATGAACAAAACTCAATCTTTATTCGATGTATCGAGCGTCCGTGTGTCGGGGGCCTTATCGTGAGGCCGTGGGCCAAGGCCGGGCTCCGGTGCGCGCCACGCGCGGCCCTTACGCCAGGGACAACCCTGGATGAATACAAGGCCTTTAATTAATTCAGTAACTATTTTAAAGAAAAAATTCGGTTACTTTTGTATGTATTGTAATGATGTATGGATAAAATTATTATGTCGCATTAGTAAGAAGTTAAAAGTTATCGTGGTATGGACATATGCGAACTGATGATGAGCACATAAAAAAGAAGGCGATGAGGTTGAATGGGGATGGCTTTAAAGGTAGAAGAAGAACGAAGAAAGTGTGGATGGATTGTGTTAAAGAGGATATGCGTAATGGAGTGAGTTTAGATATGATAGTTGACAAAGAATTATGAAACAGTAGTACAGGCCGTTGGGGACTTTTTGTAGGGAAATGGAGAAGTTGATAATGATGGAGAAGTAAGAAGTAGGAGAGAGAGTCGGTGGCGCAGTTATGCGTACCTACACGTCCAAGTTCCATCCCCGCGATGTACCAATGTGATTTTTGAATTACAGCACAATTCCTTAGGTGTGTCAATTTCTTATCTTAAAAGACCGGATGCAAGTTCAAAGTTCAAACGTCTGACATAACATGTATAAAATCACTTTGTTATGCAAATATTCCAATGGTAATCGGGAAGACTGGCGAAACTAGCAACACAGACTTAACTGAGATGCTTATCATAGTTTTTTCTATCAGTATACATTTCATACTGTTAAATAAAGTGCCCAGCAATAAGTCAGAAAGATATGACAAGTGTGTCTCCGACTTCACAAATTATTATATCATTAATATAATTTTAAATGCGTGTGAACCCATGATAAAAAAAGTCACGCTTGATTCCAATTTTCATCATCATCCACAAAGGGGCTCGGTGCCTACCCTGTAATTAGGGGTGACTAGGCCATAGTCAACCACGCTGCCGAAGAGCGGGTTGACTTTACACATGTCTTTGAATTTTCATAATAGGCAAGAAAGTTTATCTGTTTTTTTCTTTTTTTTTATCTATGTACAATAAAGTATAAAATGCACAGATTCATTACATTGTACTGTAGCGCTGTCAACTTTCAATAATAACATTAAATATTGACCATGAAAAAATCACAACCTTGATCTTTAGCAGACTACGAAAAGATTCATTATCCGAATCACCTAGTCTGCTGATGTCATTGACTTTGAAGACATCGTTTTAAAAAACGTAGCTGTGATACAGATTAACAAACACGATGGCATCCCTAAGTATGCAGGGCGCGGAGTCGCGGGGGGTCAAGGTCGCTGTGACCCCGCACGACCCCGCGGCGACCCCGTATCACTTATCAACATCACTGTTAGATGCATCCAAGAGCCACTTGGAGTTCTTTGCGTTGTAACTTGCATATCTCTGAGCACCCCTTAATCTGTGATCGTTAATTAATCCATTCAATGGCTATATAACTGGACGTATTAACGTGGTCGAGAGTTCGAATCCCGCCATTCGACTGATGATGTCCGTGACGTGTCCGTCAATGGCGAACCTTGCTGTCTCCGGTAGTGGGATCTCAGGTGATTCGCAAATCTGAACTTAGTTTTAAAGGTCTCCTTCGACTACACCGTAAATTAGCACACGCTTAAAAGTTAGATCAGAAATCTTTTATTTCTTGTCAACAATCTGTTAATATTTGTAGTATAATACGAAACAAGAATGACAATCAGCCCCGACATTTAAGTTCTATTTTTTTCTTATAACTTAAGACTTACTCTCGGCGGTATTTTCAAACTAATACGACTTAGGGTCCTTCAAGAAGCGAGCTTACCTCTATCTCAAAGGCCGGCACCTATCTGTGGTTCCTCTAGTATTGCAGGTGACCATGGGCGTCGATGATCGCTCGTTTGCTCCCCCTTCTCGTATAAAAAAAAAACTAGTAATTTAGATTGAACCGAAACTAAAATACTTGCAAAGTTTTTTTCTGAACACAAAACCTTTCACTATTTTTTTTTATCAAGGAAATGACATTTCGTTCACGGTTCAAAACATTTTCGGATGAATCATTCTAATCCTAATGTTTGTATTGTTCAATTGTTTGTTTGTCGACTGTTAATTCATTTGAGTGGGGGGGGGGACCTGCGGATCAATTGCCACGCTCCGACCACGTGACTGCACGCGTGTCTCAATTATACCAACCAACTAATTGACGTTCCTATAAGCTACACTCGGCCATCTATACATCGTTTCAAACTTAAATCGAAACAGTTATGCCTATGTCCAGCAGTGGGCAAATAAACGCTGATGATGATAGTAAATCAAAAAGCGTCAATAGCCTAATGGTTAATCACGGACTACCGTTCGATCGATCGATAGTCGATTGATCGGATTCGAATCCCACCAATCGACTATTATCGTGAACCATATACTAGCACAAGATTTGTCGAGCTTACCTGGAATGGTTACAAGAAATATTAATAAATTACTTTAATTAAGTATAAAAATCGAATTACGAACATCAAATTGTGCATTGGTGATGGCGTATATCCAGCAGTGGGCAAAGAAAGGCTGATGATGATGGAACTGTCCCCAAATCACTATTGGAAAATATACAGTATAATTGCTTTGAATAGTAATGCCTGTTACTGTCTAATAGTATAGTTAAAACTAAACGTGTGAAGGCAAACTTTTAACTATCAGTTAAACTGTAGTATTTCCAGTTCTATTTACACACGTAAGTTTTAACTTTAGTTTAAGTATAATGAAGGCTCCGGAACCTTTTTATGAATGTAAATTTCCTCGGTGTTGCCATTTACAATACGAAAATTTTATTACGAAAAACAAATCAAAATGTCGAATGTCTAATTTGTACGATATACTCATCTATAGGTTTTATACCTACCTTATTGTTTCGTTATCTATAGGTATCCTACAGTTTGCTAGTGTAGTAATTTCCTAATTGGCTTTATTATTTACAGGTTGCAATAAAAATAATAGACAAAGCGAGATTAGATGAAGATAATCTGAAAAAGACATTTCGTGAGATCGCCATCATGAAACGGATGAGGCACCCTCACATTGTTAAATTATATCAGGTCAGTAACCAATATATACCCTCTTCCTTAACCGGCAACGCATCTGCGGTTCCTCTAGTATAACAGATGTCCATGGACGCTGATGATCACCTCGGGAACATTCCACATCTTTTCATAAACACTCCACAGATACGACAGACATCCACAGACACACATACAAACACCATACACCAACACATTCACCTAATACACGCACACACATAAACACCGGTGCGGGTCGGCGACGTAACCCGCGACGGTTCGTTTTACCGACCTCCCATTGGTCGATTTTAAATTCGGTATGGTCGTCATAATTCTACAAAAAAAATTGATGGCTTCGATGTATGTATATATACAAGGGTTGTCGATGATGATGATGATGTCACATCCAAAGTAAATCTTAGTATAATATCTAACGGAAATATTTTTTCAGGTGATGGAAAGCGCACACACAATATACCTAGTCACAGAGTACGCCTCGAACGGGGAAATATTTGGTAAGTAATTCATTATTATTAATGTTCTTTAGAAATATGACGTTCAGTTTGTAGACAACCTAATATCTATGTGTCTGGGTAAACTTAATGTTAGGCCTCCAGGACACTTCTGTAAAAGCTTACGAAATGCCAACATCACAGGTATTTTGTGAAATTATTATAAAAATTGAGTTCGCTATCCCTTTCGCTCGATTTTTTTTTTGTTTTCCGAAACGTTTTTTTACGACCTCCGAATTCTTTGATTCAGGTAAGAAGTTATGACGTCACATTTCCAGATCACTTGGTGTCGAAGGGCCGCATGCCGGAGTCGGAGGCGGCGCGCATCTTCGCGCAGATGGTGGCTGCAGTCGGGTACTGCCACTCGCGCGGCGTCGTCCACCGCGACCTTAAGGCCGAAAATCTACTGCTCGATAGAGACATGAATATAAAGGTATGGTATCTTCTCACAAACTGCTTTAAATAGATTTTTGTTAATTTACTAATATTTCTTTTCCGTCAACTAAGGTCTAAACTTGTGTCAGGATAATGTTTACAATAGTCAAATGGCGGGATTCGAACTCTCGATCAGAAATCCGTCGCCGCGAACCTCTACACTGCGATCTACAAATGATGAATGCCATCTATCGGCGACTACCCATCGAGTGGAACAAACTTTGAAATTTAAATTAAATTTACAATAGTCTACAAGTCAACTTTATCCAATGAAACGATATTAATCAAGCAATGCATACAGTTGGCAGATTTCGGGTTCAGCAACGAGTACAGTGCGGGCGCGACGCTGGCCACGTGGTGCGGCAGCCCGCCGTACGCCGCGCCGGAGCTCTTCGAGGGCCGACACTACAACGGACCTAAAGTGGACATATGGGTATGTATGTACATAACATAGACAATTATTTACTAATTTAAAGATTTTTTTTAAAAAAATTCCGCCAAGACGCCGAACAATGCAAATAAAATTTTAGTGTACTATTATGTATTTGGTATATAAAATAGATATATGATGTTTTCGTCAATGAACTGCGTTGACAGTTTGGCATTATGTTGTAAATAATGTAATTTGCATAATAACAAAAAAAAGTACGGTATTTTTAAGTATCATTTACGATATTTTTATTTAACTACATTTTCTATATATTTGTTATATCACGTATGTATTCGTATATGTTTTCAGTCGCTTGGCGTGGTGCTGTATGTGATGGTGTGCGGCGCGCTGCCCTTCGACGGCAGCACGCTCAGCGACCTGCGCAACGTCGTGCTCAGCGGGAAGTTCCGGATACCCTACTTTATGTCGCAAGGTCAGCGGCACCACACTTTGAACTTACTGTCGAACTCAAAGTAAAGGAATTCCTTAGTGACCAATCAATTACTACGCAGTAATAGGTTTTGTAGGAGTTTCCAGAGATCTAGAAAGCCCTGTGACGCCGCCGCGTCCAGCGCCACACACAAAGAAAAAAATACCATATTAACACATCTATTATTATTGTTTTGTAAAAAAAAATTTAAGTATGTGCATAAGGGAAATATTATCTTTATCTTTAACACATTCAGAAAGTTACAAAATGTACTAAACAAAAATAGTACGGACCCGTAGATACAAAAGGGACAAGAGAAAAATATAGGCTTTTGTAATCTGAAGATTTTCATACGGATTTTCAGTGTTGTCTATCTCAGAAGTTATAAAATCGATGATTAACTTAGTGGAAATGGATACTTATTTAATATGATTTTTGTTTTCAGAATGCGAGCACCTAATCCGGCACATGCTGGTGGTGGAGCCGGAGAAACGGCTGTCGCTGCGCGGCGTCGCGCGGCACCGCTGGCTGGCCGCGCACCAGCCCGGCCCCGGCCCCGGCATGCCAGGTGATTTACACCTACCTTTTAATCCTCCTTCTTTATCTTTGTTACACTATCTAAATTCTTGTAACTTCGTCAGATGCGTCAGAGGGGGCGTGCACATGTCATTCTAGCGGGGACGAGTCGCCTACGCCCGATGGCGCGCACCACCACAAGGTGCTGGCGCACATGCAGGCGCTGCCCGGCCTCACCGCAGACCTCGTTCTCCAGGTACAAAACCTTGTTGAAATTCATCGTCATCAATCTGCTCTTTTGTGTAATGAAAAAAATATATATATTGTTAACAGAAGTTTTTTTTGGAGTATTTCCGATTATTACATCCTTTCAGCAACGCCCCCTATCGCCTACGTCCTCGTATTGAAGACTAGAATATATCTCGATCACACATACAGATTCTCAAGTTAATTAAACATATAACATAACCATAGAAAGATAATAATTTGCATATTTCTATTGCAGTCCGTGCAGGAAGAGCGTTTCGACCACATATCAGCAATTTACAACTTGTTACTAGACAAGCTGCGCAGACGCACCGCGCACAGGAACAGTCTGCATAGAGGTGATACTAATTTATTCACGACTGTAATTGAGAGGGGTAGACAGGGGTAACATTACGCTGTTGATCTTTGAATAACTAATTTGTCTATTAAATTGTCATCTCACTCGAGCTCTCTTATTCATGTAAGGGAAACCCTGAGTATTACTTAAGTTATCGACCATGGTGGAATAATGTCTAAAAAAACTTTATCTAAAAAAATATAATTTTTTTTAACAGACTCGCTGGACTCTAACCGAAGCCAGCCTTTGGATCTCACTAGCTGTAAGGTAAATGACAAATTGATATCCATAGACAAAGCTTGTTAAGTAACCTTTACGCTATAAAAGACTGTCTGCGTCAATTTTCATCCAGTAACGAACCGTTTTGAAGGTACTAACAAACATCCATCCATTCTAACTTTTGTATTAAAGATAAAAGCAAAAAGTTTTATGGAAAATAATATCTTTTTTATTAATTAATTTTCGACTTAACATTATCGTGTTACAGAATACGGAGGATGAGCAGATGGAGGCGGAGGAGAGCAGTTCTCAGGAGTGCCTGGTGTCCATACCCTGCGAGCCCGTCGACTACATCATGGACAGGGATGACAATTTAGAAAAGGTACAAGTCGAAATTAATTTCCTACCCATAGTGAAATCTCAGCGCAATTAGGACAAAAACTTGGTTACTGAAATACAGTAATAGTTTTCTGTATTATAATCCATTCCTAAATAAAAAGAGAATTTAATTTTTAGACTTTACCTTTGTACTTATATGTAGATTTATTAAATTGAATCTAGAAATTCTGTTATCATAATTGTGACTCGTTCTGTGTTATATGATAATTGTAGTTCGGCGAGTGCGGCGCGCCTGCGGCCGAGGAGCGGCCCGCGCCGCCGCCGCCGTCCACGCGGCGCCACACCGTGGGCCCCGGCGACTGCCGGCACGCGCAGCCCGGCGACCTGGCGGGCTGCGGCGCGGCCTCCGCCGACCTGCGCCCCGCGCCGCTCTGCGTCTCCGCACACTTCAATGTAAACATAGTTCAAAGTATTATTTTAAATAACAGAATACTATTAATAATAATAATACTCATTTAATACATTCAGATAAAGAAAAGTTCCATTTAGTTACAAAAAAAATGACAATAAAAAAAAACTTTTGCTGGTAAAATTTTTATGACTCGTGTATGTATGAGTGTTTGTGGCATGTGTGTCAATTGTGACACCTGTGGGTTAAAACGATTTTGTTTCATTCAGTTATTTAATTGTGTGTTATATGACAGCAACAAGCGTCGCCCAACGTGTCCTTGCTGCCCAACACCAACCTGGCGGCCAAGCTGCCAGCGGTGCAACACCAGCCGCCGCGTTACTTTAGCGTCAAAGACCAGCACCTGCTGAAGCCGCCGCACGCCATGCAGACACACGGTACGTAGGAACATTATCACTGCACGCGTGACGTCATCATTGTCCTTGGGTTCTGCTCACAACTCCACTAATTCGGACTAGATGGGAAAATGTCTGAATCTAGTCTAATCTGTATTTTTAATGCATAAATCAACATAAATTATAATATAAATGTTTGTCCGCAGCGTCGTCGTTCGGGCGGCGCGCGTCGGACGGCGGCGCGCACGTGCCGCGCGGCGCCGAGCGCGCCTGCTGCCGCTCCGCGCCTGCGCACCACGTACGTACAGACGCGCTGTACTGGCAAATTGTATATTGATTTCCATTTCGATTGTCCAGCGACAACTGGAACAGACAGTTTTTAACATTTTCTAATTAAGAACATAATAGCCTTTTAGTAATTTTAAACCGAGTTCTTAAATATTTGGTGTAATTAGGTGTCGGACAGCGGTACTCCCGCGCGGCAGGAGGACGCTGAGCGGACGGAGGAGCAGGCCACAGACTCCGTGTATAATACTAACCTATCCAGGTAAAGTTTTAACACGGCTTATATAAGTAACTGTATACTTTCACTGTCGTAACAAACTTATTAATACAAGTCGCTGTCTCTGTTTGGTCAAAAGTAATGAAAGAGATGACTATATATTACAATTAGCATCACCTCCATGAAGTTTGGAAATATGATTAATTCTATCACTCAATCGAGCGTCAATAGCCTAATGCTTAAGGGTACGGATTTCTGATCACGTGTTCAATAGTTCTAATCCAGCGGTTCAACTATAGTAAATTATATAGTAGCAAAAGCCTAGAGCTTATTTGGAAGTAAGCGGACATATGGAAGTAACATTAGTAAATGAGCCAAAAAATCTGCGGGTATTTAAAAGGAAATTTCGTATTGTTTTATGTATATATGAATGTTTGTTAACATTGTCTGTAGGTACATGCAGAGCCGCGGCAGCAGCAAGCGGCACACGATAGTGACGCCGGAGGACGCCGCCAACGTCGCCACCTCCACCTCCTGCATCGGCCCCATGGTATTCACCGTCACGGCTTTAGAATCTCTAAAAAAATCCAATAATATAAGTATATTTATGTCGAAGTTCTACTTCTCTGACATTTTTTTTTATTTTCCCGCGCAGACGAGCACCTCTCCCTCTTCAACGGCCAATATTAGAATGAGACGGACAGGTCTCCTGACCGTGACGGAACGGCCGCCGGGTAAGCGATTTGAATTTATGCGCAGACATATTGCCGTCTCTTTCAGTCTCTCAACTAGAAAAGAGACAGCTATACGTTAAGTGGACACGTCTTTAGTTTGTTGGAGTGTTGTAGCATTTAGATGTGAATAGACAATTTTTGTATACGATTTATTTTTTAATTTGTGTTTATTCTAAATTTAAGTAGTTTGAAAAAAGAATAAAGCTGATTAATCGTAATACAAAAGTTGATTTGTAGATGTAATAATAGCTTGAATTTTTTTACACTCTTCTCTAACTGGAATCTCTAAATTTGATATAATTTATAAATAAAGTTTTTTTTTAATGTACAAAAGCTTTTTCGTGATTAGTCCTCGTTATTTGGAGACTCCAGTTTCTCAACTGTCATTTTTTTTTTAATATTTCCTAGGCACAAATTTTGACATTTTCCGTTGTATGCATTCAGCCAGTAGTGCATGGTGCTGTTTTGTTAATTTGCATTTTTTTTTTCATTTGCTAATTTTAATTTTTTTTCTACCACGACCCTTTAGTGATAAGCCCAGAGCTGGTTATGGAAGTTGAGCGGAGAATGAACAGGAATTATTTACCGCCTTCGATACAAGGGGGTTACCAGTACCAAAACCAATCCGGGTACCAAAGCCCGCCCACTGGTACGAACCAAACACAAACCGTACCGCAACCTCCCGCACAGGGTTCGATTACAGCCGGTACACCGAACTACTCGAACCAGAATCAGAGCAACCAGAAAATGATACCGTCTTTAGAAACGATACCACAAGGGAGTATGATAGGGAGGAAGGGGTCGATCGTCTCTGGTACGCCCGTTACCAACCAAGCCGCCTCTCCCTACACGCCACCTAGCGGACCGTTTTCGCCCAACCACGGCTCACTCGCACAAAATCAAAGCATAATGAACGAAACACCAATCTCGCCACCCAACTTTGATACCAATCAATTCCATAATGATTATACTTTTATAAATAATGCCAATAACTTTTTAAATAATTCCACTATGACGTCATCGAATTTCTCAAATAACGTCAGTACTCAGTTCACTGCTAGTCACTTCGGCTCGATAACAAGTGGGACCCCGATAGCCAATTACCAAAACCAGAATGTCCCAGGTTCGATAACCAGTGGTGCTCCGATAGGAAATTATCAAAGTCTAAGTATGGGTTCGATTAGTGGTTGTGGACAAACGCAGTCGGTTAGCGGGTCGGGCATGTCCGGCTCGATGAGCGGGTCGGGCATTCCCAGCGGGTCGATAACGGCCGGCACGCCGTGCCAAGTGCAGCCGGCGCCGGGCGCGGCGTATAGCAACCAAACGCAGTACAACCGCCAACGCAAGTACTCCGGACCTCAGAGAGTCAAACTACAAATGTTAGCTACCGTACAGGAAATGGGTAATTTTTATTTCGTTTTCTTTTTTTTTTTAAGTTTTCGAACGCGCTAAAGAAAGAGGTTTGTTACAATATTACTAAAATATAGAATTGTGCGCATGTGGTAATTTCGCTATAATATTTTGGCTCAGTGTTGCAATAGTTTTGTCTGATTGTTTGTTTGTGTGTTACTATTTAACACGTCTTAGTGATTAATATAAATAATTTATATGTTGATATATATTCCAACCTGTAGAACAAAGAGAACCGTCTTTACACAGGAAATAATGAACAGTGATTGGTCCTTGGAGCCGGATAATTTGGATAGAAACTATAAAAGTAATTATTCTAAATACACGATGTCTTTTGCATAGTTATTTTTATTAAAAAAAAAACACCGATCGCTTTCAATTTGCTTATATTACGAAGTTGAAAATTCTTGCAATCATCACCTACTAAGTCTGCTAATAATCTTCGGGGGACCTTGTCTAAATACCCTAACTCTTATAGTGTTTGACGTCATTCAATAACTTGTCCATCGGCAGCGAGGGAGCACGCGGAGCGCTACTCGCCCGTGCGGCGCGCGGAGAGCTCCCCGCCGCGCGCCGCGCACGACCTCGCCTCCGCGCGCTTGGAGTATCAGCAGCTGCAGGTACGTGTACAGACGGTTTTATCTCATTCCTTATTATTAAATATAGTTTTACAGTTGTCATCACCATCATCAAGCTGCCCTTTTCCCCACGGAGTCGGCACAGTGTGTACTAGTCTTCCATACATTTAGTTTCATCTAATTCAAGACAGTTTTACAGTGTACTTAGGTTGCAAAATGTTGCAAAAATGTCATTGTATGATGTTTGTTTGCAGCGTGGCCTGGAGCGGCGTAGCGGGGCGGGCGCGGGCGCGGGCGCTTCCCCGCCACGCCCCGACAGCCGCCTGCACACGCCCAACACCTCCGTGCCTGGTAACTATTATGTTCACATATTTTTACTTTGTTACTACGCATATTTAATTAAATTACACAAACTATGATCGTAATAGCTGAAGTAAAATAATTTTCATTGATATTGTGTGAAAAAAGTAAGGTCTAAACAGAGATGTAAATAATAAGATTAGAAACAAATTGGTTTAAAGTCGCCTTGGTTATCTGTTGAAAGAGGTATGAATTGTTACCACACTGGTGATACACTTTGGGTTCATACCTGGATTACGTTACTTATAAAATGTGTGATGCAGGCTCACCGCGCCACTGCGGCGCTCCGCCCCCGCTGGACCTGAGCGTGCTCAGCGTGGAGGCGGCGCGCGCCGTGTTGTGCGCCGCGCGCGCCCTGCCCGACCCAGCCGCCGCCGACCTGCCGCGGACGCTGCTGCTCACACAGGTACACCACAACACCGTACTTCTTTTATAAATTACGCAAAGAGTCCTCAGCGTTTCAAATATTTCACCGACTATTTAATTCCTAGGACTTGGCTCTGAAGATGGGCGTCAACCTGCACAACCTGTGCTCGCCGCACGTCAACATCTCCCAGGAGATAGTGCAAGCGCTGCACGCGCACGGGTTCGCGCTGCTGCCGGGGCACGCGTCGCCCGCCAGCCCCGGCTCCCCGCTGCACCAGATCACGGAGGGCCTCAGCTACCTGCACACCGGCTCCATCACGCGCGGCACGCCGCAGCCCACCGCCACGCCGCTCGACCTGCGCAGCAACCTCGACATGGAGCCCGGCCAGTACCCGCAGCTGCACCACATGGTGCACCCGCAGATACACATGGTCACCCACCGCTCGCTCAACAACCCCCCCATTTCCAACCCCGGATCCCCCCTCGACATGATACAAGAGGAGATCGGCAACGGGAGCCACAACGGGGACACTAAAATCTTCGCTCACGAAATGAGAAACATCCAGTTTCCGAGCTACGTGTCCAATCATCCGCAGATCAGTCTGACCGACTGCCTCGGCTCGGAGATCACCTTGGTGGCCTCGTCCTCCGAGGACAGCGTCGACAGTCTAGAGAACGCCAAGTATCCTCTGCCGCAATTCGTGATATCGGAGCCCTCTGACCTGGACGACAGACCATCGATCACCAAAGGAATCGGAAGGAAGGTGAGCCAAGAGAACGAGCCGCCGCCGCGAGAGGTGCCGAGAGACCTGGAGCTGCACTTAGATAAGGACACGGAGATGCAGTCGCCCAAGGAGAGCGTGGACGAGACCAGCAGGTTCCTGACGGAAGACCTGACGTACTTGCGGCGGGGCAGCGACAAGTCGCTCGGGTTCAGTGACGACTCGCTCAGCAACGACTCGGCGAACGCGTCGCCCAACTGCGAGCAGAACGTGCAATCCATATACTCGAATATTATATCGGTTAGTTCCGGATTTAGCGAAAACCGGGGAAGCTTCTCCGAGCACAGGGAATCCTTCTCCTTCTCCGATCGGGGGAGTTTCTCGGAGCGCGGCGACTTCGGACGATCGTCGTTCTCCGAACGAAGCGACTTCGGGCGAGGGAGCTTTTCTGAGAAGGGCGAAACTCCTCGGTCCTCTTTCTCCGCCCAGGGCGTGCTTGGGGAGGTGAAAGAGTACAACGAGGACGTGTGCATGCCGCGCGACAGCAGTAGGTACGGCTTCGATAAATGCGAAGACCTCCCTCGGCAGGAAGAGATCGAAAAACTGCAGCGGTCTACAATGGATCTCCGTTTGACGGAGATCTGCCGGCCTCAGGAGCAAACAATACCGATACTGCTCAGTCCGCAGGAGATCTCCTGCTTCCAAGAGTACATAGAAGTCGCCCTGTCTACCGTCTGTTCCCAACTTGACTCGCATCGGATAGTGGAACTGCTGAAGGAAACGATAAACACAAGAGTTCCACCTCAGAATATTTTCATCGAAACTGGAGACCAGAAGGAGAAGCATAACGAAACAGAGGCACTAACTGGTTTCCTTAACCTGGAGTATTCTGGTGGGATCCAAATTGAACTGATAATTTGCGAGAATAAAGCTAAAGAGAAGAAAGGTTTGAAAATGAGGCGGATTTCTGGTGACCAGAAGGAGTACGGGAAACTCTGCCAGCAGCTGATCACCAGCTTGACAGTTTAACTGAGTTTCCATTGCAGAACATGTTGCCCGACATGTTTCTATACAAGTGTGGTACAGCGTTACTCGGAGTTCCAATACGTTGGGGTCAAAGTCCAAAATGTGCAAGCAATTCTAATACTTAAGTCAAAGGATGAAACATCTATAATCGTATAGATAACGTTTAATGTCCGTCATTAAATTTTATTCCATTATGTCGTTAAAATTTGTGATATAATTATTAATTAATTTGCATTTGCAATTTGTTATGTTTTGTTGGGGAATTGTAATACATAACGAGCGGGAACTGTCAATTTTACATTAAGCACTATGTACAAAAAAAAATACATTTTTCAGGGTTTATTAATAACTAGCTACAGCCCGCGACTGTGTTCGCACAGAAAAAAAATAATAGCCTACTTGTTCTTCCGATCTACGTTCTATGACTGTGACAATTTTTTGTCCTTGTTTTTCCAATTTACTCACACCCTAAATTAAATAGCGTGATAATGTATAGACTCAAATCTAAAGTAATTAGTAAATCCTGAAATTATTATCAAATGTGACAAATACGAATGAACAAGATCAAAAAAAAAATCTAGAAATGTACAATCGTGACCTTTGGCGGTGTTAAAAGTTATAGTCGTTTGTACGTTTTATACGCATTGAGACGACGAAACGGAAACAATAATCAATATGACGAAACTTACAGTGTCTGTCCGAAATGAATTTAATCATAAATTACTAAATACTTGTTGCTGATATTTTTCTTATGAGGGGAGAAATTTGTGTCGTTGCAAGGAACAAGGCAAATTTTCTATAAGCGTGTAAAAAAAGCCATGATTGTACATCTCTTTTTATACCGATATACATGTGTACGGATTGTATGAGGTGTGACTGACAATATGAAGCATGTTAATACATATTGTTCGAAAGTTGTAAGATATTCGCGGCTCGCCAGACTGACTCAATGCAAATCTATTGCCATATTCGTACGTCGTTCGACGTCTACATTTATAATTTTAAGAATAACAAGGGACCCCACTCGTGATGATTAACTCGCAGTCATTCATCAGTCACCGAGTGAAATAGTGTAAATTTCTTCTATCAATTCTACACTACGAAGACCATTGATTACTCTGCATGTGACAGTTAGTGTGTATTAAGTAGAAATCTACACTAAGGCTCAGTGAAGACTCTGAGTGTAACATTTAGTGGTCGTGTACAGCTTACTTACCAATGTTAATTATAATATTTGTATATCATATTGACTAGCTCCCTACCAACATTTATTATTTATTCCAAAATGTTTAATTCGTTTTTAAGGATTGATTTTTAAGCTTTGTAAATATATTTTTGTTTTTAAGTCTAGATAAGTGACGTGTCTAGATTTTTTTTTTGTATATAATGAATTAGTTTTAGATGGATCGTGCCTTGACGGCTGGTCGTGGAGGCGCCGGGCGTGTGAGTGCGTGCTCGCTCGCGCGGGCGCGTTGCGGCACGGCACGCGGCCAATAGATCTCCGTTTACATTGTATGTTTGTATGGAGGAGCATACAGAGGAATAAAATCATACAAAAATTTTTATATAGCGTAAAAAAACAAATGTTACAATCATGAATGGGGATTATTGCCAAAGGATGACTCATGGGAAGGGGAAATATTCTCATCCTATACGTCCCCTGTCGATTCAAGACAGCCGGCGCAACTACAAATGCGTATATCTGTCACTTCGCCATTTTGGCGAATATGGTCCCAAACTCGTTTGCCATCTTATAAAAAAATGGTACTTACTATATGTTGTGCCAAATATCTCGACAGTTCAAGGTCGTCTGCAGTTTCCGCGTCCCTATACGCCCCGCACGATGTGCCGAGCTGTCAAGATGTTTGACATTACAAAAGTTAGTCCCCATTTGACATCTGGAAGCAGGATATATGTGTCATTAATTCGAATTATTTAAAAAAAATGTGATTATTAAATAAAATTGATATTTTTCCGTACGCTGGTTTCGTATTGGAAAATATATAACCTCTGCCGTGCTCCTTTGTATCCCCGCTAGAAAGCAAACATGTAATAACCAAAATGTGTTGCAAGAACACTTTATTCCCTTTTTTTAATCCTGACTTAATTCTTTATGGATACAGTTACTATTATTGCATTTTGTTTTAAACTAATTTAACTTTAAATTTCTTTGTCATTAGTGTTACGACATATTTGCTTTCTAGCGCCGATATTGTCTCCAGCATGAAGTGTGTCAGCTGGGACTGTCAAGATATAGACCGACAAAGTTATTTGACTTGGTGTACATCAGTAGCGCCCTCTATCAATGACAAACGTCTCACAAGCAGCGTACAGGACTGTACTGACCTTGTCTAAGTAAGGTTTATATGATTTTGGACTTGTGAATGATCCACCGGGTCACGTAATCTTGACGGACTATATTGATAGAGTCTTGTCTGTATGCGTGTGTTGTGTAACAATACCTGTGTGACGGCACTTCGAGATTCATGTCGCAGATAAATTCATAAATATGTTGTAAATTAAAACGACAGCCATGCGTGTTGTCGAATTCAATGAAAATGAGAAATTGTAACGAAGCTATCTGAATAATTTTACCTTTGTAACCCCTTAATCACATGATTTATGGAATACAAACGTTTTCTTTTTTTATAAAATATTTGTCGATTTTTGTTAATTTTCTAGTACTTC
Source organism: Papilio gigon (assembly GCA_027563995.1). Taxonomy (NCBI): domain Eukaryota; kingdom Metazoa; phylum Arthropoda; class Insecta; order Lepidoptera; family Papilionidae; genus Papilio; species Papilio gigon. Next base: position 832,379 of record JAODUI010000011.1, on the reverse strand, counting down.
CCTCTTTATATGGTTCACGGCGATAGTCGGATGGTGGGATTCGAACCCACGACCGCTAATCCGTATCTATAACCATTAGGCTATTGGCGCTTCGATCGGCTATTGATGTTTGTGACATCAATTTAAACACACGACGTTCCAAAATCAATCCATAGACAATAAATGAAATAAAATTTCTTATTTTCATATGAATACGACTTTAATAGCACAATCAAATTTACAATTAAAATCACAATTCGTACTATTTCTGATATTTTATGACGAATATTTGTTTTTAGGTTATATTATGCAAGCGTCGTCAGTTTCCGTCACACAATTGTGATCGTTACGCAAGCAGTGCATAGAGCAGACGTTCCACTGTGTTGCCATAAGGTCGCCGTGTTATCACTTTAATATATCTTGTACATAATATTTTAATAAATAATTCCAATTCCAATATGTTCATGATTTTGTTTTATTGCACCGTCATCATCTGCTTCCCCACTGAGGGGCTCCGAGCCTACCATATAATAGAGTCAATCGTTAGCTCGGTTTAAAAAAAAAAACATTTTAAATCACAAAGTTTTTTTATTACTTTTAGTTAATTTCGAATTTTCCTATTTTATAAATATTTTTTATATTTGTTTGATTAAAATACGATATGATTATGTAGTGGGCAGAGCTGCGCCGGTGGAGGCTTGACCGCCGCCTGCGAAACAACAGTTATTTAAAAATATAAAATATACAATAAAGTAAGCCATTTTAAATAGTACTGCATTATCTTATAAAGTTTGGTAATTGAGGTTTTGAATTTCTTAAATTCTGACCTGTTCCAGTGTTGCCAGCGTCAGGCGTCGGGCCTGCGTCAGCTGCTGTAGTCTTAGTCGGCATCGGCTTCCACATTCTGAAATTATTAAACATAGTGAAATATCTAAATTGATAATTATATTTTTTTTTTCGAAACTTGTTTACATTATGTACTTACATAACCTTCCTAGGTGTCGGTATGTACCTCGCAGCAATAGCTCTGGCTTCCATTATCTCCCTGCATCATCGCACGATCATTTGCAATTTAAAAAAAATGTAGGAATTCAAAATTCAAACATAAATCAGAGTTGGTTAATAATAGCACTTGCTACTAGATGGCGCTGCGAGATGTAGACGTAAACAAGAAAATTACTTGAGCAACTTGACGCTGATCTGCGCGGAGGGCAGGCGCGCCTCCGTGGGGTTGGACACGACGATGATGGACTCGTCCGTGATCTCCGTGGGGCCCCAGGTCTCCTCCTCGCCGTTGAACTCGTTTGATCCAACGTCGTAGTAGAAATCATTCGGGTGATCCTAACAACATTAATTGTTTCGACTAATGTAAACCCAGCACAAGCCTGGAGCTTAGAGTGGTAAAATAAATCTGCTAATGCTGTTAATATTATGGTCAGTAACAACGTACCAGCGCCAGGCTGGGGAAGGCGAGGAACGTGTCCGCGTACTTCATGAAGCGACGGCGCGGCATCGACCTACGCAGGTAGCGCAGCACGGGCCGCGCCACGCCGCGCTGCAGCATCGACAGCAGCCGCAGCACGTTGGCTATGTCCCAGCCCGCCGCGTCCGTGTAGCCCGCCGGGGCGCGGGCGATCGACGCTGAAACATTGAAAGAAAACATAATAAATCTACTAATCAGTTACAATACATTCTTTAAAAAGTCACGTGTATCTAAACATTACATTTTAAAGCCTAAATAAAACATCGTTTTGTATTATTGATCCAGGAGGACCGCATACTGTGGAAGGCCTATATCCTAGATTTCTAGTTTTAGACTATTTTTATGTATTACGGTATTTTTGTTTGAACGACTTTGATTTGGAATTATTTTAAAGATACTATTATACATTTTTTG
>JAODUI010000011.1:745551-766164 GCA_027563995.1 Papilio gigon | reverse complement strand
ACGAAAGTATTTTTTTTAATTTAAATAGGTACCAATTATTTACGCGTGTATCATTAGTATTGCCTTGTGTTTTTCCCGACGGGAATTTATCACATTTAGCCCATTGGAATCATAACATCATATTGCCCAACGGAAAAAAATGGCAGCGGCCGATTGGTAGGTAGACCGAACTAGTTTCTATTAATGATTTTATTTTAGTATAACATTTGTAGATTTTTGTTAATTTACTAATATTTCTTGTAACTACCTGGTAAGCTTGAAAAAGCTTGTGTTAATATATGGTTCATAACAATAGTCGAATAGTGGGATTCGACACGACCGCTAGATCGGTAGCCCGTGTACTTAAGCATTAGGCTATTGGCGCTTAGTAATTTACAACTTCATGTTTTTATTTTTATGTTCAATGAACATGAAAACATATTCTAAGTGAAATGTTTACTTAATTATCTACCAATGACGTTTCTCTTATCATAAACTGTGTAAATTTTGAATTACTTTAGATACTAGACACGCTAAGTCATCAAGTTATCATTTATAACTTTATCAGTAGTAGGCTTTATTTAATAGGTTTATTTTACATGACTACAATCAGACAATGCAAAAAAAACAAACAAAAATTTATCAACACACAACCTTGAACCTTACTAGATATACTATCAATATATAATGAATGTAATTCAATAGAAATGATAAAAATATTGTTGGCAACTGCGTCAGATCCTGAACATAGAATTGATAATTTATTAAAACTTTCTTGAGACATTTCACTATACTACTTATAAATACGGCTTAACTCACGTGTAACTCGGTGTCAGTACCGACTAGTTTCGAGCCCATCGGGGGTCATTTTCAGGGTGAGTGGGATCGGTAATATAGTATGTTCGCGGCATGTCGCTCACCGACTAGTCGGTTCCGACACCGATTTACACGTGAGTTAAGCCGTTTTATAATTAGTATGATAATTTATTGTTTACTAATTGTTAGGGAAAACGTCAATTTTCTATATAAAAATTTATCTATTATACCTCCATAGATATCAGCTGTGTTCTAATAGTCCAATTTTTTATATAAGAGAAGAGGGCAAACGGGCCTATATCACAAAGATGGCTGTCGACGTCCATGGACATCTTCGACACTAGAGGAGCAGATGCGCTGCCTTTGAGAAAGAGATCCTATCAAAACTGATTCATCCATACCGGAGATTACCCATAAAGGCAGGTTGTGTGGGAAAACTTATTTACCAAATATCATTTGGGTTAATTAATGAATGACCGTCATAGAAGACTTGATAACAGGTTGACATCATCATGAATTCAACTGACATGTTTCCATCATCAGCGTTTATCCGCCCACTGCTGGACATGCCACCTATAATATCTTCCAAACTATGCGTATTATGCATCATCATCATCATCATCAACAGCCTTTGTCTGCCCACTGTTGGACATAGGCGAATGCCTTCCACAGTACGCGGTCCTCCGCCTTCCGCATCCAACGACTATAACGTATTATGCATGCAATAACACAATTTTTAAATTAAACGAATGTTCTAGATGTTGTCATATTCCATTGAATTTATTGTAAGTACAATACTGTGTGCAAATTAATTAATGCGCTCTCTGATTGAAGTTTTTATGAGACATGTCATTGCGTATAATTATTCATGATTGAGGTAAAACGATCTTTATTGATATGACTTATGTCACCTATTGCTAGAGGACACCCGTTTGTCCAACTGCAACCATAACTCTAATCATTAGCAAAAATTAAACAAGCAAAGAGTAAAAAGAACATTCTAGTCTTAGACGTTTAAGATATTTACTTCATGTATGTGTATCAATACAACAATAATGTGTAATGTTTATTTATTGTTTATAAAACAAAAAACTACGCATTACTTCACATTATGGAGGGTTGGCCCACCATTGAAAAAAGGGCGGGATGATGTTGCATTTCCCAAAATTAATTGTAAGTGTTAAATTTCACGTTCATCTGTTTGTGCAAGTGTTTTAATAAAGAGTACAAAGGTATCACATATTAACAAATACATTAAATACATTCTATTGTTAACTAGAAGTCAAGTTGATGACGTGATTTTTTTTAAATTAAAGAATAAAAAAACTCAATACTGGTAAATAATTTAAAAAAAAATGAAATTATCAATAGAACATTTTAAAATAACAAAATATTATATATGATGAGGTATTAGATAAATGCAACATAGATATTCAGATAACCTGGTACATGTTTACTGCAACGCAGTGACTCATTCTTATCAATTTCTATATTATTTAGTTATGTATTAGTTACTATGTGTATATTATTCATTGCAAACATGCTTCAAGCGTATTTAATGACGTAAATGAAAACAACTGAACATGCACACAGACTGTGCCTTAGGCAACAGCTAGCAAGTTATAACGTACACAAGCTGCCATCCCAGACGTTGTGATGTAGACCAATGTTCGTCACACTTTTCTATCCAAGGGCCAAATATTCAATGTGTGGTATCGCTATGTGACACAATTATTTGGTGCACAATTTGTGCACCAAATAGTTGACAATTAATAAATATAATTTTCGTATGAGCTGTTATAATGCATGTCCCTGGTAGATACAAATTTTTTAAAACTACTTTTTAATTTTGAAGCAAATGAAAATCTTCTTTTTAAAGTTTATTGAAAATATTTGTGGTTTATTTACATTGTAATATGTATATAATACGAAATGTTCATGGGCCGCACTAATTTCTATGACGGGCCGTGGATTGACGACCACTGTTACGGAGACATCTAACTCTAAAGATTTTCACTCGTTCCGTTGAGTGGGTTGATTCATTCCAAACCTCTCATGAACTTATCTTATTGTGTCTGTGAATCTTCAATATAAACAAATCAACATCCTGTTATAAAACACATTACTCCATTGTTTTATAAAATAAAATAAACATCATTTTATCAAGAACATTGATACTGTATAATACAAAACATATTATGTAATTAAAGTAGAAAAATGTTGCCAAGACAAAGGTTTAAGTAATGTTAACCATTTAAAACAATACAAAGTGAAATATAAAAAAACAAGTTATAAATTTTACAAGTAGTGGCCTTAAAAGTACACAATCGAAAAGATAAAGGCATGCAACAAATCACATACAAGTATTAAGAAAAAAAGTACTACTGCTGATTGCGGATTTTAAAAAGAAAAAAGTTTGTAATGGCACAAGTGGTCACTGTCCATAGACATGCAACAGATGTGTTGCCCACCATTGATAGAACACCTACACTCTTAGTAGAAATAAGAAATTATTTCACATGAAATATAAGTTGTCTAAGTTTAAAAATGTATTTGAACTTGAATGGATGTATATATATATATATATAGTGTTTTATTAAAACATTAATGATTATATCTCAATGACAAAGATATGATAATTTATTAAATCTTATAAGAACTTGAACAGTTAAATTGGTAAATTTTTATATAAGCAATAAAGCAAACGTTATGTTAGTAAATTCTGTGTAATATTTGGTAATTAAGTCTTAAAATAAAGGGTCTCTTCCCCAATACTGAAATATTTCAAAAATATTGTTACTACTAAATATTAAAGGAAAAATACCCAAAAGCTGCTTCTACCGGACAGAATTAAACGGTTGCAATAATTCCCAGCTACCATAAATATCTTCTTAATTGTTGAAGACATTAAAACTCAGTAAAATCACTAATTACCACTTTCGAAAATGTCAGGTTATTTTCTGTCGAATTATTGATTTTACTTTGACATTGACATTTCAGTGTTGCCCGATTTGTTTCCCTTCATATCACTTAGTTTTGTTTAGTAATAATTAAATCGTAAACAAAACGCATCAAGAATAAAGAACCGTGAGAAAGTTAAAACAATACATCCAAAATTTCAAATCAAATGTATTTTTTTTTATTGAAAATATAATTACGTTTCTGTAAATCAAGTATTATTCGAGTAAATTCTTAATTAAAAATCAAAACTAGCATCATAAACTACACAGCCAATTGATAATTTCATACAAACAGCTTTGTTAAAAATTGTCGTCCAAGAAAAAACTGGAAGGAAAGAGAAAACAAAGAAAATAATAGTATAAAAAAAGACGAAAACGATCAGTCTTTGTGTTATTATAAAGTATAGTAATTTAATAACATGTATTCAGAACGGAATTAGTTGTAAAATATGGTCAGTTATCTTTAAGATATACGTCATAGTGGTACGATGTTATGGCGAGAGAAAAAATAAATTTTCTTAGATTATAAAAATGTTACAGTTCCTATCAGTTAAAAAAATATTTACCTTAGCCATTGCACAACTATTATCTTCTTTAGAGTCAAATAAACTAATATTTTATGTTATTAAGACAATTGCGAAATACACTCGAGGTTTTAACATACACAAGACGTCTACACTGCGTAAGCTAAAAATATAAACTGGTCTGGCGAGTTGGCGAGCGAGCGAGACGTTTGTTGCATAGAAATTCGATAGGGCGACATTATCACGTCGTCACTGGCGCGAGCGAGAAGGGACGATTCGTTTTACTCGAATACATGCGGAAATTCACGAAAATCGAAAAGCATCCCTTGTCGGTGCTCATCGGACGGAATGAATCACACATATTATACGACTAATGTGGAAAGACTTAAATCTACAATCGAAATATGTTGTCGGATAGTATATTTTAAAACAGTAACATTTTCTTCGGGAGTAGAAAACAGTAAACAAAGTGAATCATTATTATTGTTATTTAGTCTGCACATGCGAGTAATATATTATTTCGCAATCAAAACATATTTTGATTGTAATTGATAATATTTTCTAGTAAACAAGTATTTAGCAAGAATAAATAAGTGTTGTTATTTATCGGAATTCTGAAATCATACTAGGTACTTAAATGTCATAATCTGCAATGCAAAAGTCAATTAACGGTCTAAAAATCAATGATTTTCCAGCCAAGGTTGTCGGAAGCCGTACTTCAAACAGCGCATAGCGTGTTTACAAAACATCGTACGTCTAAAATAAACGTGATATGCGTAATAATACTAAATCAACATAAAATGATAGTATATACATTACCAAGCATGCCAAAGGGTGCCTCTATTTCTGACACACACAAAGTCACACTCAAAGTCGTTAAATGTGTTCCTTAAGAGTATACTTAGTAGACCACGTTTTAGATTTGTTAATTAAAAATACCGCGGATAAGAAATAATGGCTAGAGATCGAGTACTCATTTCGACCGAAAGTTCTCGCATTACAAGTTATAAAAAATTATGTAAAACAGTCTTTACAATGTAATTTGTCATAGATAGACTATATTTATGTGTTCAAGGACACTTCAACAATAAATGTATCCATGTAAAAAGATAATAAAAACGTACCATAAACAAACGAAAGAAAAAACATAAAAAATAAAACGTCTATTGACTATTTTTTACAAAACCCCATTGTGGTGTAGATTAAAAAGATTTTTATATTAGAAAAACGTCAATTTGTGTTATTGTCATAAAAATAAATGTTTTGTGGCTTCTTTGTGAAAAAAAAATAAAAAGCAGAAAAACAGATGGTTTATTTGTAAATTTATATTTACTTTTAATCAGAATCGTTGAGCTGAATAACTGTTTAAGCAAATAATTTTTGTTCTAATGTGAACTGGTCATTGACGTGGACATTATTTGAAACGCAGTCAGGTTGTTAGGTTAGACAAAAAATAACTACCTATATATACTGTAACTAAAGTAAGCAGATATAGACGGACAGACAAACATCAAAACATTGTAATGTTTATTATTATATCCATTTAATTATGTTACTTGTTTATTTTTTCTTGATAGAATTACAGAGATCGTATGCATGTAACCGTGGGTCTGACATGCCGTAACATAGTGTACAAGGCTTGGTGCCATTTATCTAATTTTGGCATTTGCTTTGAAAGACCAGATACAAAACTTGTCAAATATCTTGGCGGCTCGGGGCATCGAGTTGTTGAGAATAAATTGTTAGGTGCACTGGGGGGACGCAGAGCAGCACGCGCATGACCTCGAGCCGCCGAGATATTTGAAAAGACGTAGGCATGTTTCCGTAGGAGTATTTCTGCAAAGGAAACGCGCACGGGTGGTATTAGGTAGCTCACCCACACTCGCAGACCTTTCTCCGCCTTTGCCAGCTTATCTTTGGAGCCAGATGGGCAATTGCACAAGGTCATTCTCTCGAGGAATACTTGAATTTTATCTTGCATTTCCTCGATGTCCGAGTGGAACCTTAAAATACGACGTTCTTGTAGTAATACTTAATAATACGAACCTCGACTGCTTTGAATATATGTATCAGGGGTTAAATTTGAACATCATAACACCTTATACGTTAGAATACTTTAAATTTTGGTCTAATGTTTATTTGTTACTGACCCGTGAGAACTAAAGGTGCGTCGACCAGGACTACGCTGACTGGGACTGTTCCGACCAGGGCTTTTCTGACCAGGATTGTTTTGACCATGGCTGCCTCGATCGGAAATACGCCGACTAGTGATGTGCGGTTCAGACATATTCCGTTGAGAGCTGTGCTGTCTAGAGCTGCGACGAATAGGACGGCTCTGTGTAGGGCTGAGAATACTAGGGATGTGCCGAACAGGACTGCTCTGTGTAGGGCTTCGTAGACCAGGGCTGCGTCCACCAGGGGTCCCCTCAGGGCTACGTTGATTTGCGCTGCGCGGTTTACAGTCAAGTGATGCAGGACTTGGCGATTCAGAATTACGCCGTTTACGCTCATTTCGTTCGGGGCTACGCTGACCAGGGCTGAGGTGACCAGAGGTGTGCCGATTAGGTCTACGCCGACCACGTCCACGGTCAGGGCTACGCTGGTCAAATCTACGCCGAGTGGAGATGCGCCGTCTAGGACTGCTTTTATCAGGGCTACGCCGACTGTGGCGGCGTTCAGGGCTGCGTCTTTCAGGACTGCGCCGACTAGGACTGCGTAGACCGGAGTTCCGCTTTGGTGTGGATTTTGTTTCTAATATTGTAGGTAGATCGACCCATCGGTATCCAGCCATTTTTAAATAATCGGCAGTTTCTTAGAAAATAAGTTTGTAGAATGATTTTAATATAAGTAAACCCGATTCAACTTTTTTACGAGCAAATATCTTAGGTTTTTAACAAAAGTGAGGACAAGCGTAAAAAGGGAGTGAGTTCAGATACGACGGCTGGTGGAGATGTACGGAGAACATACTGTGACGTCACTACGTAGGGTAAAATGCTGCTGGTTTGAATTCATACCATACTGGGGCTCCGTCTTAATTGATCGGACTTACTGACCTGGTTCATTTTTCTTATAGCAGTGAACATACGATTTTTATTTTTCAAATCAAAAGTAGTACAAAAGAATTTTAAGTTTTTCGGCTATTTTCTTGTCAATATTTAGATCAGAAAATAGTTATAAATATTGACAAGAAGATTTTAAAGAGTTTAAAGTCAAAACGGTCAAAATGAAACTGACAATATTGTTACCTTGTCAATCTGTTTTATTCTTTTTTATGCTACAGAAGGACTTATGAGTCATTATACAAACTAAAACTCGACTGTCTGTGTGATTATAGCTTGCAATATTTGATTTTTATATTATTTTTTAACACAATCAGTCTAGCGGTTTTGGTTAAATTAGATGTACTGAAGAACGGATAACAAGAAACATTACAAAGTGCAAAAATAACAGAATTTGTGAGAGTGACATCTAGCGAGCTGCTTACTTTTTTTTTGCTGGTTTGAGCTACTCCTGATAGATGGCACTGTTTCTAAATAAGCTTTCCGAAATTGCATTGCAATTTACTGCGTTGACTATTAACGCAACACTATTATTTTCTTATTCAAATTAAAAGTAGCTTAATATTAAAAGCCTACTATTTGCCTGCAATACTTAATTATTTCGTTTAATTAAACTACTTGTTTCTCATGCAATATTGTAATAAAGTAATTGATAACGTAATTACCGTTGGCTACAATTTATTAATATTTGAACATATTCTGTTGTTGTGCCAGTCACTCCGAAAATTAGAAATTTTTAACTTGTACAAATGTTTTGGCAGTGGACCAGTGGACAGTCATGATTGTTTTCCCTAGGAAAACTTATATTCATATAGCTAACATTTTGTAGGTTATTTTTTATTCAGGCGTTCAAGAAAGAAAAGAAATAATACAAAATTTTAATAAAAATCACTTTAATTCAATCGTTTAATCCTAATTACAACAATTAGAAATTACATCAATACGTATCATATTGACTGAATACTTATTGCATATGTACGATGCTATGATATATAAAAAAAAACTTACATTAACAATTTTATAACTATGACCAATCGTATTAGAGAGTCGACCATGTTGGTTTCTACAATGACCAATATGGTCAAAAGTCTAATTTCATTTGAATCTTGAAAAATACATTTCCATTTTTATAATTGTTACAAATACAAATTTTCTAACAGTACACGTCGTAATAAACTGGTAAAATATTCACCTGGCAGTTTTCATTTTTTTAAATGTCATTTCGTAAAATTAAATTAGATAATAATGCCAAAATGTTTAATGAATCTGATTGTAAAAATTAAATAAATCCTATCTATTTACACATTTCAATATTTATAAATAAAAAATACAAAAAAGAAGGTCAGTTTTTTATCTCACAGATTCCGAAACTAGTGTGACCAGAATTAAAAATATGGTAACTTTTTTTTTTAGGAACTGGTGTAAATTTTTGTACTGTATTTTGTCGATTAATATTTAAATTGTTATGAATTATGAAAAGATTTTATATGGCACGTAAAGTCCATTTTGTTACCAATATTTTGTAAGGTGATTTAATTTGGTCGTTTCATTTTTTTCCGTTTTCTAAACATTTGCATTGGGCGTTGTGTTTATGTTGTGCGCCGATGACTTCGGAGAAAGATGGGTTGAACGTGACGCCTGGGGCGATGTACTGGGGGTTGGTACCACTGCCGGAAGTCTCGTAGGTGATGATCTGGGGCTTAGTCGTATACGTCACGATTTTAGGTTTCGTTGTGTATGTGATAATTTTAGGTTTGGTTGTGTATGTGACTATTTTGGGTTTTGTCGTGTAAGTGAATATTTCGGGTTTGGTCGTAAAGGTCACAATTTCGGGTTTCGTTGTGTAAGTGTAGATTTTAGGCTCGGTTTGGTAGAACTTCTTCTCTGAGTATGTCGCGCTGAACGTGTTGGAAATTGGTCCTTTGATATCGGTGCCGCGGTTCAAGCTACCCGAGGTGAAGCCGGAGGAGCCCTCGTCGAATTTGCCGAAGTGGCTGAGGGATCCTTGGCCGGCGCCGAACTGGCTAAAGTTGGCGGTCAGTTGACCCTGTCCGAAGAGCTTGGCGAATTCTTCCGCGCTGATTTCCTTGTGTTCTGCTCCAATTTGGCCGATACCGAATTGTGTTTGACCGATGCCAAATTGAGTTTTACCTCCGCCTAGTTGAGTTTGATCGATGCCGAATTCAGTTTTACCTCCGCTGAGTTGAGCTTGCCCGATGCCGAATTGGGTCTTAGTGACGCCGAATTGGGTTTGACCGGTACCGAATTGAGTTTGTCCTGTACCGAATTGGGTTTGCCCAGCATCGATTCCTGCTTGACCATTACCTCCTTGTTCGACACCGATTTGCGTGTTCTGTCCTTGTCCGATGAAGCCGTTGATACCGTTACTGATTGTTCCCTTGACTCCGGTGGTGTATTGGGTGCCCTTGGTTCCCGAGATGACCTGTCCGGTGTACTTAGTCTGTGTTATCTTGGTGCCGATGCCGTACTGTGAGTAGCGAACGCTCTCCGTGACTCCGATGGCCCACTCGTACCATTCAATATCGAACTTGTAGAACGCCGCGAGCTGATTGCCGACTTGACAACCTGGATATTAAAATAAAAGTAACAAATGAAGATCGTGTATGCTTGTAACTGTAGCCTATTGTCATTGGTGAAGGTCTTTATAAAGGAAGGAGCAAACGAGCGTCTGAATCACAAACATCCGCAATACTAAACAAACGTTGCTAACTTCTTACCTGAGTCCCAAGAGTAGACTCCCTGCATCACGTAGTAACCATCGCCGGTGGTGCAGGCGAGAGCACTGCCGATGTCCACCTGAGAATTAAAAATTCTAAATTAAGAATTTGCAATTGTTGATTTCACAAAATAATTAACGGGCATCATTAACTTGGGGTAAATTCTTTTACATATTTAACATGCCGAACTAGTAGTCACTAGGTGAATCCATGTTAGATAAGAGACTTAAATTAAATAGTTTGGTGAGCAGCTGTAAGAATTTCTTAGTGTTTATTGTTATATCCATTTACCTTGCAGATGTTGTTCAAGGGGTTGGTGGGCTGTCCGCAGGCGCAGCTGTCGCGGTCGTAGTTGTCCAACAGATGAGGGTAGTCCTGCTGCAGTTTGCTCTCGCACTCGTCAGCCTGGACCAGTGACACGTTCAAGCTGTGCATGATACTGCCGGCGAGGTGAGCTGGAAATTATATAAACATTTATAACTTAAGATACTGTACTCCGATGTAGATAACGAATCAAATCATTTTCATTCGTTAATGTAAAAAAAAATGTAAAAACCTAGCAGTCAATGGAATTGTCATATTCAAGAAAAACATAACGCTCAAGAAACAATTGAGTGAGAAAGGTGTATCAATACGTGTGTAAAACTAGGTTTCAAAATGATCCTCTCGTACGTCGTACGCTCTAAGAATTCTGATTGTAATCAATTAGCATATAATTGTGTCTGCCAACCTCTGTTATAACTTTGACCTTTTTAAGTTAGATGAAAAAAAAACTAGTCAAATGATACCCACGGATTTAAGTACAACTGGTTTTGAACAAATTTACATATTCAAGAGTACATCGCCGGCCAGCACGGCTGCTCGGGAAAACCTCAGAATATTTTAAAATTACGTTGACTATAAAATAGTGAAGATTAAACGTGTATAATTTTCCCAAGAATTTTGGTCATTTTACAATAATAAAAAAAAAATTATTCAATCTATACGAATAACAGCGATAGTTTTTTTGAGAAACAGCAGGAAGTATGTATGGATTGTGGAAGGATACGTGTAAGGAGTGAATTTAGGTAGACGACTGACAGAGATGTATGGAGTACAAACTGTGACGTCACTATGTAAGGAAAAGAAGACGTTTATAATGAAAATCTATACGAACACATTCCTATCTGTTTAAAAAAGAGATTACAATATATTTTCCTATATATGTTTGCGTAGAGACATTTAATACGAAGTTATTGAACATTACAACATCGCACAGACCGTCGCGTCGCAATACTAGAAGGCTTCTTGCTAGAGATGTCCTAAGTAACAATGATTTAGCATGTCTATAATATTTTTACAGCTGTTATCAATCATATAGTAACATGGATGTTGTAAAGATATTTATAAACTTTTTTAAATAGTATACGTAGTTTAATAGTACAAAATTAATGAGGAGGTATTGTTTTCTTTGGGTTTAAAAGTTCAGTGTTATGTCCCGTAAATGTCCGGGATAATCTCTGATGTTATGCGACTGATATTAGAAGTGAAAAATTGCAATTTTAGCGCTTCCTTGCAATATAACCTCAAATATTTTAAGTTACGTTTATTGTGTTGTGCTTGTGAATGCGTTTATTAGAATCATTGCTTTATTTAAGTTATCTAAGGCCCGTTGCCAACTTTCCGACCTCCAGGGTTACTTAGTATGCGAACTTATTGATACTAAACATTGTCATCCGTTTCTCATGACCTTATTGGTGTACCTTTGTAAGATTTATATGTGATTGTAACAAAACTATTAAAACTTTCGTGAGACATTTCACTATACTACTTATAAAACGGCTTAACTCACGTGCAACTCGGTGTCAGTACCGACTAGTTTCAAGTCCATCAGGGAGCTCTTCTTCAGGGAGCGTGGGATTGGTACTATAGCGCGTTCGCGGCCGACTCTCACTGGAGCACACCCTGAAGAAGAGTCCCCGATGGGCTCGAAACTAGTCGGTATCGACACCGATTTACACGTGAGTTAAGCCATTTTATAAGTGGTACATCAAGCAAATTGTTCTTCAGTCAAAGCCGCTATCAATTAGACGACCAAAACTCTACTAGTAGTAGTAGTGTACTAACTCTAGTGGAAGTTTTTAAGTGTAATCACATTTATTATGTTTCTATTAATATGAATTTTATAAATTACTAATTTCATGTCTGTTACCGTTATTATTATTTTTTGACACTTGTATTCTTTTTCTATATACAATAAATATTTTTCCCACATGGGGACACATGTACATTATATTAAATTTACTTAATATATGGCACTTCATACATACACAATCTCTAGTCAATATTTACAAATATCTCTTTATACAGTAAGATCATACATATAATTAGGACTTCATAAAGTTTTGTTACTACCAATATTAGCTAGTAACTTTCTTCAAATTAGATTAACAATGTGTGTGTTGCCTTACAATTTCAATTAAATTTATGACTTGATTAAAATATGACAATGATAACATGTACAGATGTTGAAACATGACCACTGTCAACATTCTTACCAACAGAAATGTCATTCAAAATCACCAGTTGAACATATTGAACAGGGAATTAAGTGGAGGTAAATTAGCGTAATAGAAGAATCCAATGAACAGTATCACATAAAATAAAAACATGACTATTGATAGACACAGTAAGACAATGTTTTGTCAAGAGTTCAACCTGGGCAGCGGCTCATAGATCATATTCCTCAGTTCCCTTAAATCGTCCGCAAGGACTTGTGGCAACCCTAACAACTCAATTGGTACTAACTCGGGAAGATTTACAGCCAGAAACAACAGCACCGTCTTACGCAGAGTTCGTACACTTATTGTTATATTCCAATTTGTTCTGTACATCATGCCGCCAACGTTAGGAGGCGCTCTATATACAGGCTTATTGTTAATAACATATCTCTCTTTGGTTGTAACATCGGTGAATTCCCAGGGATGTGTTATGTACGTATTTATATCGGTGTACGTCCCGGCTTCTAATTTAACGAAGTGTCGCTTCGCCCCATTGAAGTCCCTCCACCAAACATCGACAGGCCGCGTCGTCCTGTTTGTGAAGCGCAGATAAGCACGTTGCACAGACTCGACAGATCTCACAATCACTCGTTCTCCACATTCGTTTGTTTCGTATGCTAAATCACCGTCACCGGCTTCAGCCATTCTTTTACGAGTTTAGTAATAACTCGTTGTATCCTCGTGCTTCAATAGCCGCGCAATCAATTACAATACAATACAATTGGATGACTACTCCTACTTTTTTCAAATTTATCCCGCCACAAACAAAAATTAATCATGTTGGCAGAACTGATTCACTTCCGTCAAGTTTTCTGCAAGATGGCTGTTTGTGTCGCTGTTATTGGGAAAGATGTAAGTTTTTACTCATATTTCACATTCACAATCACTTTTCATTCAATAGATTACATTTTTCTACGATGAATACGATATTATAATTACCATAAAACGTACTTGAAAACAAACATTGCTTATCGTATTGAGAAAATATTCTCGTTTTCATTTGACATATTGACATTGACAACAAACCATGAACAATTTGCTTCAAGAGTTGCCCTTACGTAAATTCTACAAATAAACAGTTTGAAGATTACTTAAAACACCTTTTTATGTTTCAGAATTCACCGCTGTATATCGGTGGTGTGGGAAATGACACAAACACTGATAATGAACTTTCTAGACAGTGGCTTGTCCACACCGCTCTTGATGCCCTGGAAGAACGTTTAGCGACCACCAACACGAATACTGCGAACTCTGCATCGAATTCTGTTCGCACTGACTTACGCGATTTATATTTGGGGCTTCTTTATTCAACGGACACTCATAAAATGTATGTGGTCATCAAGACCTTACCTAACCTTATTTTAATGTTGCCAACATATTTGTAAAAAAAAATCTTTTCAGATATGGATATGTGACCAATACACGGATTAAACTTGTTCTTGTAACAAGTTCAACGTCGCCCAGCGGTAGTAATATACGAGATGCTGAAGTACGGACTGCTTTACGAAGATTACACGCGTTGTATGCTGATGCTATTTGCAATCCATTCCATTTGCCCGGTGAACAAATTACATCAACGTAAGTTCTGATTATCGTATAAAATTATAATTATCAAGAAGTACTCTTAATTTGATATTCTATTTTTCAGGAAATTCGACAAGCAAGTTAAGAATTTGCTTTTAAATAATGTTTAATCTGTCTCAACGTAGACAACATATATTTAAAGAAACTGTAATGTAGTGAAGATATACAATGCTAAGCGGTTGCAATCCTCCCAACCTTCCTATAATTAAGAAACATGTGTGTTACTCGCTTCGTACACAATTATTATAATATGTTGCTTCCAAAAAAATGTATGTTTATTTCATTGGCTATTTTATGTAAGTTTGTTATGTAACATAAATAACATTCCGCATTTATCAGTAGTTTTAATTATAACATAACAATATCATATTATGCTGTAGTCTTTTTACCCATGTGTAATCTTTTCTAATAGCTTAATCGATGGTTTTAAACTATTTTCTTTTTTAATTGTTTCGACATGTAAAAATAATTCAAATGATTATTAGATATAACCTGTAATATCCATAGACACAAACATTGCTTTGGCGCGCGAGCGACCAAAAAAAATCTTTCTCTTTGACGTGAGAAGTCAAGCTGTTCTCCGGTTCAGCGCTGAGCAATTTTTTGTCTTGAAATTGTTTATCTCGACCGGGAAATCGCATCAAAATGGTAAGAATAAACAGTTTCCTACGAAATTTATTGAATATAATTTAGTTTGATATTAGAGATAACTTGAAACATACCTATGACAGTTTTAGGTTATGACACGTGTATTTCGTAGAGATGTTTTGGGACTAATTTTTGTTTATAAGTACTTGAATTGTATATTTATAAATAAATTAGCTTTGTATAACTTCATTACATCGTAATTAAATACTTAAGGATAGTGTAAACGTGTTTGATTTGATAATTTCAGGCAGCCGCTGTCGTGTCTGGAAAGGACATTGAGAAGCCTCAGGCAGAGATCTCGCCCATCCACCGCATCCGTATAACGCTCACCTCCCGCAACGTGCGCTCGCTAGAGAAGGTCTGCGCAGATCTGATCAATGGCGCTAAAAAGCAGAAGCTTCGCGTCAAGGTACGTAATTACAAATATCTATTAACTTCGACGTTAACAATTTATATGTAAGTCTATCTTTTTATGTTTCACACGTCTAAGCATCATACTTTTAGTATCTCATAGCATTAGGAATCGGTCTTTATTAAACTTAGGAACCAAAGTTAAATAAAGATTGTTATATTTTGCTTAAAGTTAGTAAAATACCATTTCCAATAGATGTTTGCGCCAAGATGAAGACGCTACATGGTGATGGTGCAGTGTCCAGGAAATTGGCGCTAGAGGAATGCTGTTCAAAGTGCAGTGTGCATGTAAAATTACTGTACTCTGCTCATGGGATAGCGACACCTTGAATGATAGTGTGTCATGTACATTACTGTTTCAAACATTCTGTTACAAATCCCAATTAGTCATGTTGCATGTACATACATATTATCAGTTTGCCAGCAATTTTAATATTATCTATAAAGAATTTTTGACTTGTTATTGGTCTGAAGCGTTAATAACCTAATAGTTAAGGGTATAGACTAGCGGTCTTGGTTTCGAATACAACCATTTGACTAAATCAAAACCGAACACATAAAAAATTAATGCTATAACAACAGTTACATGTTTTTTTTGCCTTTTTGATCAAAAGTAACAATTGTATTTCTTGGTTTCAGGGCCCGGTGCGCATGCCCACCAAGATCTTACGTATCACCACACGTAAAACTCCCTGCGGTGAAGGTTCCAAGACATGGGACAGGTTCCAGATGAGGATCCACAAGAGAGTGATTGATCTTCACTCACCTTCAGAGATTGTGAAGCAGATCACATCCATTAACATTGAGCCGGGTGTAGAGGTGGAGGTCACTATCGCAGACGCGTAGGCACATCTGCCAAAAATAAACTATTTTAATTACATCTTGTTTCATTTTAAAATATATTTAAAATTATGAGGTTGCCTATCTATGAGACGAACCACATTTTCTATTTCTTGTGTTGGACGTGTAACGTTTATTGACGATAATTTCTATTCCATTATTATAGCTAGACAAAAAATACAGCCTAACTGTAATCTGCAGTTATACTACATTGGTATTAAAAAGTTTGCATTCACAAAAAACGTAAGTATGAAATTACTGCTGGAAATATAAACCCTACGTGTTCTTACTACATCTAGGCTATATGTCTGAGATTAGTTTTGCTATTTTGGTGATAAGATATATCCAACATCTATCTATTTAAACTTGCATTTACATTAGTAAAATTTCGAGTAACAAAAAAATAATAATTTTTGTATGCATGTTTTGCTTTCATATTAAATTTGAATAATTACGTGATTGTAGGTTATGTTCATTAAATACTTTCAGGTTCAAGTACACTTGTTTTTCTACAGAGTGGCTCGCACTAACAATCATGACGATGTTTCATCGAGTGGGAGTTATTTAGAAATGGAGAGCATGATTCATATATTTTGTATGAATAAACACATCCCTTTTTGTACTAATGTTAAAAGTTTTTAATACTGGTAAGGAAGGTAAAGGAAATCTATGCAGTACATGAATACATTAGATATATTAGTTTAGACTTTTGCCTCGAAAAAGGCAAGAAAACTTTTTTTTTCTTGTACAAATTCGCCAATGAAAAATTCTAAAATGGCAACACATTTTGGAACGTGGACTTTGTAAAAATTAGTATCCTTTGCCTGGATTGAATATAAAAATTAATGTCAGTGTATTGAAAAGCCAGCTCGCCTACGGCCTGCATGCGGATATGATGTAACGGTCCGACCTACAAGCACTGCCTACCTTGAATTAATCAAATTCAACTCGGTCGTACTGCAAGGAACTCATTCCCCGAACGCATTACTGTCTATTACGCGTCCTACAAGACTGTACTTAAGTAAGTTTACCGATTGGCATGAGCTTAAACAAATGTTAGGTTATGTCATCTATTGCTGAACCAAAAGATCATTTATTTATATACCATTAATTGAAAATAAAATATCTTATTGGTTTATTTGCACACAGTAAAGCCTAGTTTAAAATATCAAAAACTAGGTCTTAAAATATTTTTTATTACCATACTAGTACGTATGTACTGATAGTAATTGAATTTCGCAAATGCTAAGTAATTATAAGCCTTACGAACGTAAGGCATCAAAAATATTTCTAGACTCATTTGAGTGTTCCCCTCCACGGAAATCTTTAGTAAAAGGCGAAAGATTTATGCGTTTTGAAGGGAAACCAGAGTGACGAAACGTAATGTCCCAACGAACCTGGTCAATGCTAAAAGAACTTTGTCATCGCGATTCTAATTTTTTCTTAATTGTCGAGCGACATCTATCGAACAAATATGAAATGTATATAGTTAAAAAATTACACGAATAGAATAGTTAAGTAAACAGTGGAAAACTTGTCTCGTTTACTTTGTTTTTTTTTTCTAATTAAGTGAAGTGCTCTCAGAAATTCGGACCAACACCGCATGCTCAACTCTAGTACTAATTATAGAATCGAGATTGTTTTGTACGGACTTGTTGATTGGGTCAGCTCTAAATATCTCAATGGTTCAATTCGTTCGTTGACGTACAAACTCATAAGTCCTTTGTGCAGATGAAATTTTTATTGTTGCCAGTTTGAATGGATCTACTTAATAAGGTCTTAGTAATCTCTGGCCCGTGTAAGGCCTTCTCATAGTAAAGTTTTGAAATAGGCGTCACAGCGAGTCATCAAGAGAAGAAAAAATGTATAGTACTGATATACATTTTAGATTTTTTTTTTATTAAAAACCGGTGTAATCTTTGCAGAAGAGATATGAAGGTAATGAAACAGGGCGACGCTGCCGGCAGCCCACGCCGGGGGCGCCACCCTGTCGCGTGGGCGTATGACGTCAGCAGCGCGTCCGAGCCTCTCCCACCCCTCGGCCTTCCCCTTGCCCCTTCAACTTGACATTCGCGAGGCTGTATCGATTCATCCCCGGCCCCCGACGCACGGTCGTGTTTACGTCCGAAACTGAATGAATACCTCCCAACATGTCAATTGAAGAACAAATTGGTTTTATATTAATTTTAGAATATTTGTTCTTACACCAAATTAACTATTCATGTCCTTTGATTTTTGTCTCGCTATCACTTAACTTTTTTTTTTAACATACTCATCTCTTAAATTATATAACGTAATATAAATAGTCAAAAAACAGCCGTAAGTGTAGGTTTTATTTCTATGAAAGTAATTATTCAAATCTGCACCGTAGTTACTGAGAATATACATGATAAAGTTAAAAAACTATACGGCTTTTGATATAGATATAAAACATATAAAATCATTGAAAATGATAAAAAAAAACACACACAATACTTATTTTGATGATACCTCCGATAAAATATAGGAAAGTCATGCGGGCGCCGGGCCGGGCCAGTGCGATGACGTAGTTCGAATCCCCGGGGCTTTTATTGAGTTCCCGAGCACGCTCGAGCATTATACGAATGAGAAAAAACAGCGAAATATCCCTTCAAATATAAGTCTGTACATAAAAACAGAATTACGCAATGTCGAACGTAAAAATACTTATGAATTTAAATCGAAATATTTTCAATTGTAATGTTACGAAAACTCAATAAATAGAAACAAATTAGATCTTAAGTGACAGACAAAATTATAAAACTCTTTTTTGCAGTGTCAGTAATGTCCTTTGAAAGGTATATTTACTGCAAAATAAACAAGACTCAGTACAGTCTTACTGGTAGATACTAAATATCGTGATTAAATATAACTTGATTCGGTTTTATAAAGGAAATACAGACACGGTGACCTTAAATGTGACCTTGGGCGTGACCGCGACCCTAGCGCCGCGCCCGTGACGTCACGGCCTTCGCCCGCCCTTGCTGTACGGGTTTAAGCCACAACAATACAATGAAAAATTTTACTACATGATTTGTATTTTACAATTATTATTATATTTAATAAGTAATTCTTTCCATTCATTAAACTATTTTTACAGAAGTGCAGGGCAACGAAAGACTAGTTATCTTCATGATAGAACTCGTTTAAAACTACAGGTTGTATACTTTTATATACTAACGCCATCTCTGTTCTGCGAAATAAACTACACGTACGATGTTAAAAATTTGTAGCTTAGTAATTTACATTTTAGATAATAAAGTTCCTTAATATGTTATTAAAAATAAGAACCATACTTACGTTACGTTTGATAAAGAGTGAAAACACGATACATGGTTTTTCCAAGTAACATTTACCTATACCTACCTAGATACCTATCTAAAATTTAAATAGGTACTTAAGTAGATGACCAATATTGCCATTGTAAAATACACCAGAAACAAAATAATGAATAATACTTGTTTCTAATAATTCGTAATTGAATTAGCAATAACATAACAATTCCCTGCAACGCATTATTTACGTAATCCGCAGCACGGTAGCGGAGGGCGTGTCGCTCGCCGCTCGCCGCCAAAAAACCGGTTATTACCGGTTACACTCATGCAAGTAGAACGTTGCCAAGTTCACTTGCATTGTTGTGTCATCACTTCAGTGATATATGCGCAAACAACTATTGCATACAAATTGATTTATATAAAATAATTTAATCTTATTAATCCACGGTTTATGTCCACTCCAGGCGTTGTTAGAATGTGCGTCACAGGTCACGTGACCTTAGGGACAGGACCGACCGTTTCATAAGAGATGTTTATAACTCGACATAGAAACACGTGAGAACCGACACGTTTTGTTGATATTTCCGTAATAAGAGATCATTCCACGTATTTTATACAGAGGCGTTAGAATCTATCATCAAATTTTATAAACCTGTAAGCGTATATAAATTCTGGTACAGCCAGAAAAATTAAACAAACCTGTTGACGGATGTCTTACGTTTATTGTATCACTTGAGTATCGTGTTATTATAAAGTCATTACTAAGCATAACGTAAATAAAGAGATTGATTACGAATTACAAATGATCCACGCACTGATTAGGTTCATTCACGCGAGACGCACGCGACGCGGACCTTTGCCTTCTTGTCATGACTCGAAAAAACAATTCGACCGATAATGGCGGGAAATTTCTCGCGTTTTATGTTTTATTTTTGAAATTTTACTGTCTTGCATTGTAACTATCTCTACAACGATTACAAGTGGCATTTCAGGCACATTTATCTCTCATACTAACATCATGTTAATAATTTGGATTAAGTTGTGAACAATAAACTGGAAAATTTCTTAACAAATAAATATGACGTTTAATGTACATGGCACAAGATGAAAAACGGGACCCAGTCAATATTTTCAGCTAGTGCCCCAACCGGCCCATTAGCTCAGTTGGTTAGAGCGTCGTGCTAATAACGCGAAGGTCGCGGGTTCGATCCCCTCATGGGC
>JAODUI010000011.1:712256-736565 GCA_027563995.1 Papilio gigon | reverse complement strand
GTGCGTGTTGGTTGACTTCACACATATCTTTGAATTTCTTCGCCGATATGTGCAGGTTGTATCACGATGTTTTCCTTAACCGTAAAAACGTCGGATAATGTATATATGCAATTCGAAAATGGAAAAACACATTGGTACATGGCGGGGATCGAACCTGGACAATTTCGAGTACGGACCTGTCCGGTCAAGCGCTTAATAACTGCGCCACCGACCCTCATAATAATATATAATTTACGATAATGGGCTTTCATTTATGTATACTTGTAATTTATGTATGTTCTAAATAAATACAATAAAATAAAAGCCCTTTTTATTTTGTTTTTATCTCACGAAAGTTGTGTAGTCCCACGAAATAATTTAAAACGAATAGGTTGTTAGCAATTTAGAGAATCAATTTTATTTAAAACATCTTTAAAAATGTACAGAAATATTTGAGATGAAACCTCTACTGGTATTATTGATATATAGTAAAATGTCAAAATTAAGTGAAAATCATTTAGGACACGATCTCATCGTATTGACTTTGAGCCGTCACCTCTGCTATCGTGATGAAATCATTCATCGGTAATTTCGTAAGATTTCGTTTTAGTTTCGAGTTTTTCAATGCTATCAGATATTTTCATGTGATCTCTTGTTGATTTATTTTGTTCCTTTTATCTAAAGCCGATGTCAATATTCGATCTTGAATCTAATTTTCTTATCCCTAATAGTTTTAATTCAGTTACATTAATTGGTCGGTTACATCAGTTTTCGGGAGCATCCTAGATGAGGGCAATTTGAGTCCGTTTAATTCGTCTTACCAAGTACTTTAATAGGTAAAGCTTGTTTTTTTTAACAAAAAAACGTTCTTTTTTTAATTACTTTATGACACTTACGTGCTTAACTCCACACTGGCCGGCACCGTCGTACTTCTGGAGGTAAATCCTGTGAGTGGACGCGCTGAATTCATTCTCTGAGGCCAAGCTCACGCCTTGTCGGATGCCTACGCCGCCGCTCTGCACGATGCCAACGCCTCCGCCCTGAATGACGGTCTGGCCAACTCCTTGTTCGGTGTACTGCCCTTGGCCGTTCTCAAGCTTGATGCCTTGTGACACCAGACCGAACTTGTTGCGTTGACCTTTGCCTTGGCTTGTGATAGTACCCTGGTGATGATAAATATATATTTAAAAACTAAATTACTTCACAGATTAATTATTGGAAATTGGTCTACGATTTCGTAACTGCGAATGTTTTTTTTTGGCAACTTAACAACTATATTGTATGACATCTGATTGTTGAATAATTGACTCTATTACATAGTCATAAGATAGACTTTCGTCTAACTTTTTATGTATATAGTACCAAATAAATACCTCTCCCTGTTCGATCCCAAGTCCCTGTCCCACGATACCGATTTGACCTTGTCCTGTGATGATAAATATTATATTAAAATAATATATCTAGGTAAATAGAGGCTTTAAAACTGCATGTAACCGATATAATAGAGAGAACATGATTTTGAAGTAAAAAAAAAATCTTAGTTGTTCGATAATTTTTGTTACATAAGAAAGGCACAAGTCTGTTTTTTTTTGTATTTTAACGTTTTGAGGCTTGAATAGTTCTTCATTTTGCTATTATTGTATTATTTATATTGATTGTAGGTATTTTATCGTATTTTTTTTTTACATTTCAACTGTCTTTGTTCAATTTTTAAATTTTGTCATGATGTCTCCATAAATCAAGGTCAATGACTTTAAAGCGTCTAAAACTTAATCTACTATCTGTTATTATTAAATATTATTCATTACAAGTTAATTATTTCGAGTAGTCACATTTATGTTAAACACAAAAAGCTTGTTGTAATTTCAATTCGAAAACTATAGATATATAAACTATAGGTAATACGAGAACAGAAGTGAAGGGACAGATTTTTGTTACAGTCCAATATTTCTTTTATCACTCCGACTAAGCTAGGCTTGTGATAGAATATGGTCTACAATAGTTATTCCAACCCTCGACTACGTGATCGTATATCCGGTCCCTTAACCACTAGGCTATTGGCGCTTTAATCGACTATCCATCCTCCATCTATAGTTTATACATCTACGTAAACAACGTTGATTAGCACAATTGTAACATTAAAAATTCATAGCATGCAGTACATTATCACAAAAACACAAATGAAGTAATTAAACACAAAATTATAACCCAGTTGTAATGCTAATAGAAACCCAACTGTGAAAAAATACTACAAAACGACTTCTTACTAAGAATATTAAGTGTTTTTTATTATTTCAGATATATTAAAATAATTCCTTTATAAAAAATTATTCTCTGTTACATTAGTTTGCAAATTTGAAGAGGAAAATAACGTAATGTTATTTGTTTTTTTTTACCACAAACGTAGTATCTAAAAGAATGAGTTGTTCAAGAAACTAGTTGTGTTGGGAATATGTTAGCATTTTCAACAGATTTGTAGTTGGTTAGTAAGGATTACCTTGACCAATGACTTGACGTTGAGAGTACTGCCCGACTCCAGTTTGTGTGTACTGTCCAACACCGTTTTGGGTGTACTGTCCAGTACCACCCTGACCGAATTGTCCCACACCCTGGCCTTGGCCGACTCCAGCTTGACCGTATTGACCAATACTAGTTTGACCAGCCTGTCCAACTAGACCAGCTTGTCCAATCTGACCTATTCCGACTTGGCCTTGTTGTCCTACACCAACTTGTCCCCTTTGTCCAACGCCATACTGTCCAACTTGTCCCACTCCAACTTGACCGACCTGTCCAACACCAGTTTGCCCGATTTGTCCAACTCCGGACTGACCAATTTGTCCAATACCAGATTGTCCTATTTGTCCAAGACTGCCTTGGCCTAGTTGATCGATACCAGCCTGACCATTTTGACCGATACCGAATTGGCCGACTCCCACTTGACCACTTTGTCCCACTCCATATTGGCCACCTTGACCAACCCCGATTTGACCAACTTGACCCACTCCGACTTGACCTGTTTGGCCGACGCCGACTTGGCCTATTCCGCCTTGACCACGCTGTCCTATTTGTCCAAGTCCAACTTGTCCGGTTTGCCCAATTCCAGCTTGACCAGTAAGTCCAATACCTGCTTGTCCTATTTGGCCAATACCTGTTTGACCGACTTGTCCAGTGCCGACTTGTCCTCTTTGTCCAACTCCAATTTGAGTTCCTTGTCCAAAGCCAACTTGACCTCTTTGTCCGATGCCACCTTGTCCGACTTGTCCTACTCCTACTTGTCCCCTTTGACCAATGCCAGCCTGGCCGAATTGTCCGATGCCAGCTTGACCAATTTGCCCGATGCCAGCCTGTCCAACTTGCCCGATGCCAGCCTGTCCAACTTGCCCGATGCCAGCTTGTCCTACTTGCCCAATGCCAGCTTGTCCTGCTAGCCCGATGCCAGCCTGTCCTACTTGCCCGATGCCGGCTTGTCCAAATTGCCCAACACCTACTTGTCCTCTTTGTCCGATGCCGGCTTGTCCAATTTGTCCTACTCCAACTTGTCCCCTTTGTCCGATGCCAGCTTGACCAATTTGTCCAATCCCTGTTTGACCAACTTGCCCGAAGCCAGTTTGTCCGACTTGACCAATGCCTACCTGGCCTCTTTGTCCAATACCAACTTGAGCCCCTTGCCCAATTCCAACTTGGCCTCTTTGTCCTACTCCTACTTGTCCGATGCCTCCTTGTCCTCTTTGTCCGATTCCAACTTGACCTCTTTGTCCGACACCTACTTGTCCCACTCCGACTTGGCCTCTCTGTCCAAGTCCAGCTTGACCGACGAGTCCGACACCGGCTTTACCGTACTGTCCTACACCGACCTGACCTATCTGTCCCACACCAACCTGACCAGTTTGTCCAATACCGCTCTGACCAATTAGACCAACTCCAGTTTGGCCAATTTGTCCCAGACCAGTTTGACCTACTTGCCCTATACCTTTTTGACCGTACTGTCCAATGCCGGTTTGAGTTACTTGACCGATACCACCCTGACCGTATTGACCGACACCACCTTTAGTGAATTGCCCTTGACCGAATTGTGTCACTTGGTTATATCCCGGTGTGAACTGCACACCCTGACCTGTGGTTGTTCCAAAAGAGGGGGGTGTTGGTTTTGTTGTCCTGCAAAAATACAATTTAAAATTAACACTAATCTGATTTTTAATATCAGAAATTATCTTCCCATTGAACTGCAAAGTAAATCATTATAATAATATTCATGAATATGGATTTTTCATATTTTAAGTGGTTCACAGATATATCAAACAAGACTAACTGGACAGGAAAAATTATTTTCATAAGCCTTTACATATTTGCTTACTTGTTCATTTGACTTTACCTGAAATTGTTCAGAATAGTGCTTCCAGTAATATCAGGTCTGCGGGTGACCTGGTTGCGAATGGTGTTAGAGCTCTCGCGGTTGTCAGGTACGTATTTGCCATCGTTACCGCCGAACACGCCAGGCACCCACTTGCCGAGCTGGTTGGTTGGCCATGGGTCAGTGTAGAAGGGATCACGGCAGCACTTGCCGATGCGGCCAGTCGCCAAATCTTTACAGTCCTGTTCAAAAGACAAGCAGTTAGTTTTGAAAGAAAAATAAAAATCAGATGAAATTCGTTGTTATAGTTTTTTGTGTCAACATTTTGTACATACAGTAAGTGGTACTCTGTAAGCATCTTGATCTCTAGATAGAATGATGGTAGTGTTGGAGATGATTCCGTCAGCAGTGCAGAACTCGATTGGAGTACATTTCAAAGCGGCAGCGCACCCGGCGGGGATTTCATCTGATTATTGAAACAGAACGTTATTGTGAGATCCTATGAGATGATGAAATAAAAAATGATGCCTAACATAGATGAACTTACTCAGAACAGGTACGATTGGCTGCCGAGTCGTTGAAGGGAATCTGGATTCATCCAGAATAATTCCACCATCGTTGTAGTCAGGGCTAGGCACGAAGGTTTCCCTGTTAATGGTCTGTTCACCCACTGGAGGTAAGTATCCGGGGGCGGAGGTGGAAGACACGGGTGGAAGGTACGTTGGTCTGCTGACAGGTCGTGGGGACGTCACTGGGCGCACGGGGGTAGAAGGCCGGGGGGTGGGAACTGGACGAGGGAGGATGGGGCGAGGGGGGGAAACTGGACGAGGGGTAGTGACGAAAGGAGTTGATGGGAATACAGTTGAACTGATGACGTTGGTGCCGCTGTTCGTGTTGTCGACGGGAGGAAGGTAAGGGATGCCAGGCTTGAGGCCGGTACCGACTGCGCCGGGCCTAAACACATTTGAGTTCTCACTCTGAGAGGTAAAGGTATCAGTATCAAGGATGTTGCCCTGTCCCGGACGAAGGGTGGAGCCCGTAAATCCAGTAGGTGAGCTTGTAGGGCCGAAAGCGCCGGTGGAACCGACTGGGATCGCAGTCACAACGGGTACGGTTGAGCCGAAACTAGTGCCTAAAGTAGCTTGGTTGGTGTCGAAGCTTGAAGCCCCATTTGATGCGGTTTGGATTCCAAACCCTTGGTTGCTGGTTCCGAAGGTACTCTCAGTGTCGGTGGTAGCGAAGCCGACTCCAAGCGGGGTCTGTGGTACTCCGGCACCGGTTAAAGACGCATCCAGTCTGCAGCAGACTTCAGTTCTGGTGTTGCAGTATTGCTTCTATAACAAGAGATAGTAATTTTTATGATCATGTTTTATACATACATTCAAGGGTTGATACAAGAGATATTTTTGGAGATAAGACAATGTTCCTTTTAAAGTGATCAGCCTGAGTGTACAATCGCAACCGTTCGCGGTGTTCCACTTACAAAAAAAATGACACGTCCGAAAACTCCGCCCCTTCTTACAAATTAACGAATGAGGTACATATCAACGAGATGATAGTAAAAAGCAATTAAAGCGTTTTCTTGCTTTGACCACTGACCGACTTCTTTCTCACAGATGTATTTAAAAACTGCACCCCATTGGCTATTGTGTCGTCGTCGACTCAATACGTACGAAACGTTCAAGCGACTGAAGCTTTTAAACTGAAAGACCGCGAAAGGACGCGTGTGTACGATGTTTTTTTTTTTACATAGTCTGGTTAAATAGATTGTGCTCAAGCCATCAATCATGTATTGTAGGTAGAGGCTAACGACAATAGAAAAATTACAAAGGTAAATAAAACTGCAACGTTGGTATTACATGAATGCAAGATGGCTGTAGCTTTGTTATTTCTTCTCTATGCTTTTTAATGGACATGACGCAAACGCAAATGACATTTTTGCAACATTTCTATAATATTACAGCGTCGATTTATTATGAAATATGATTAATCATGTATACGTCAATTAAAATTATTACAAACGTCTTTCTTAACAGAGATTTGTTAATTATTAGATATGATTTAAGACTTCAAAAAGGTTGAGGTTTTCATTTATCTAAAAAGTTATTTTTCAACTTATCATTTGAATCCTTCAAGTGCAAAATATAATCGCGATAATAATAATGAGTAAAATCTAGATTTAAGGTCCTTTTTCGTCATTAATTCTGTCTTAATTAGTGTGAAGCTTGCTCTAGCTTGTTACTTTTGCTCTCTTGCTTGCTCTGTCAATCTCTTCGAGAGACTAAAGACATACATATGGTACAGGTGGGTTGGCAGTGAAAACTCGCGGTGGCACCGGCAGTCGAGGCAACTGCCGCTGGCTGCAGCCTCTTACGTCGGGTCAACCGCTACTCGTCACTTATATAGTTGCGTATACTTACACTGGCGGACACAAGTGCTCAAGTAACTGAGTTTGTCAACCGTGGGTTGTCACTGCTTCCTAACATAACTCCAAATCGAATCTGCATGAAATCTGGCACAGACATAGAATACTGCCAGGTCATAGGTAATTGTTTTTTTTTTAAATTCATAGTCGAAGTCGAATGCCGGAGATAATTTTAATTGTAAATGAATTGTGTCTGTCCAGTTTTAAAAGTATATGTTTATTGGATACAATGTTTCGTGCGCGTCTGTACCAAAAGTCAACACTGTTCGATGTAACATAAAAATGTATGTCATCATACGACCTCTTCATATTGATTTTTTAAAGTAAACTTTAACGCTGCCCGTTTAATATTACGTTCGGAAACCTCGACTCTTGCGACATCCTTTATCTGTTTATCCCCTTTACTGATACGTCGCACAGTTTTGTATTATTCAGAGATTACGGAAGACTTTTTTACCTTACATTTTTCCAAACCTACGCTCTTTTAATTCAAATTTCGAATTCGAATTGGTGTTCCAAATTTAAAATTAACGATAAAAAATGAACGTTAAATGATTGAAAATGGCGGGAAAATAAATGAACACAAAATATTCGTTGTCCCCAATTTTATGTTTAATTTCCATGTGTCAAGATGGCTTGTAAACGTTCATTCATCACTACAAGGTGATTACCGGTGATGGATGTTGTCTGTCAATCAATGGCTGCATGCATAACGTATTTATGAATAAAACGTTGTAACTCATTAATTATAATATATTTTAGAATTGTATTGCAAAATCAATGAGAAATATTATTTAATCTATTAATATTAATTAATAAACAAAGAAGACTTTACGCAGGATTGTCTATGTCAGTGTTGCTGGCTGACCCGCTCGCCCGTTTTCATTGCAACAGAAAAAACAAAAGATAAACCGACATTTGCCGTGTGCGTTTTTAATTAAAACCTTCTTTCTTTCCCCAACTTTTTAAAAAGAAAGAATTTAAATTTGTAATTGGAATGGATTGTTTTTTACAAATATTTAGTTTCAAATGTCTTTGAGATGTCATATAGAAATAAACAATTCAGTAAAACGATATTTAAATTCAATAAAATACAAAATTTGCAAAGCATTCGAGTTGTTTACATATAAAATATTTGATATTAACATTTTGCATTGAAAATGAATTTGTAATGTTTGTAGGATGCATGGCGCGTCATAGATAACGAAAATATGTAAATGTTTGAGACTTTACTGTTCGACGAACGAATGTTCAATATTGTCATCCCTTTCGTTAGTTAGAGGAAAATGAGATAGCGATATTTTCCACTTCGGCCCCGGACACTATTGCATTGGTTGAATAAACAAAGGTATGCGGTCTGTTAGCAAAACGCAAGGCAACGAAACCTTCGTTTGGTTTGTAAAGGGTTGTCGCATGCCAGTAATTTTAATTTTTATAACAACAGTTATAGTCAGAGTAACTTATCTGGCTCGAACAAACTATATTATGATACCTTATTAGTGCCACCTATTAATGTGCAAAGAGAATAACAAGATTTTTGTCCTACGGCTTTATGTCGTGGTATGTTTTTCTTTTTTGTCGTTTCCTATGTTTGTGTAGGGTTTACATATTTTCTGACATAACTAAACGCGACAGCAGCGCCCCTCGACCCGACTCAGATATTTTTCTGACAACAAATTTAAATGACGATAATCGTTCAGTCGTAAAGTATGACAACACACAGATTAAATAAATAATTTCATTGCAACACTGATCGATATTTATAAAATTGATTTTAAACGAGCAAAATGCATTTTATTATTTGAATAACGCAACAATATTTCGTTATTTATATGATAATTCGCACAGTTAGTCGAGGTCATGGTACAAATTGATTTTATCGCCTAGGCAGGTCTAGACAAATATCTGACCCTGACCGAAACATCGTATCGATAAAAAAAAAATCTTACGAACAACAAAAACCACTAAAGGCCACAAATAAAATGACAACGCGATAATTTTAATACATACTCCTTAAACAGATAAACTACTTAGATTTGTGACTACGTTCGCGCGAAATAAAAAAAAACATTGACTAAGGCCCTGCGAACAATTACAGACAGGAATCTATCTCTGTGCTACATTTAATCAAGATATGTCCAGTCGTTTTTTTAGTTACATGCTACCAAACATGTATCTATCGAAACTTTTGCAGATCAGACTGTTTTAGG
The DNA here is from genome assembly GCA_027563995.1 of Papilio gigon. NCBI lineage: Eukaryota > Metazoa > Arthropoda > Insecta > Lepidoptera > Papilionidae > Papilio > Papilio gigon. Next base: position 727,600 of record JAODUI010000011.1, on the reverse strand, counting down.
TCCTCAAAGCTCTCGGTGAGATATTGTGGCCCATTTTTACCATCTCATTGGGGTTAACATGCGGGACTTTGTAATTCGCGGATAGATGGCGCTCCTTTCTATCAAGAGTCCGTCCCGGTCGCCATCTAGTGGATTTTATTAGTAAAAAGTTAGATTACAATTTCTAGAAATCGATTAATTTACAAATTATGGTAATTGTAAAATTAATATTCGTATCTGCAATTAAATATACATTGATATAACGATGACATGGGAACGTTATTAATTCTAGGAAGTTACAACAGAGGTGCATTGTTCACGTTCGTCTTGAGAATTATTTTTATTGTAATGTCATGTAATTAGATAACAACAACAACAAAAAAAAACTAGTCATTAATGATCGTGTTATTAAGGCAACCGTTACAGTTTTTATAAACATTACTGCGTAATTCTTTCTATAACCTAATTAAAAAGAATATAAGCTAAATCTACTGTTAGACAACGTAAGTGATGCGATGATGATGGTGATGTTTGCCATGACGTAGCTGTCAATGGCGGACCTTGTTATCTTCGAGAGTGAGATGTAACGTGACTCACAAATCCGAACTCAATCTTAGTCAAGGACTCTAGAGTGAAAAGGTCCATAGTCCTTTGTCAACCAGTTATTTGGGAGTTAACACGGCGTATAAGATTGTAATAAGCAGACCTCTAACGCCCCCTCCTGTCTAACGCCCTGGTTGAACTGCGCCCTAACCGCACTGAATATATAACACTAATCATTAGCCCTGTAACTTATCTCACGCTATTGTTCAAAACGGATGTTGAAGTTATTAAGTTAGATATTATGAAACAAAAATTTCTTTAATTTCAGAAACAAAGTTCGTACAACTGTTTTAGTAACGTTGTCAAAGAATTATTGAGTGCTTCAAAATAATAGAAATACAAGAATTGTAAAGAATAAAAACACATATATCATTAAGTAAGCGGCTTCACTTATGCGGAGTGTTGGTACTGGTTTCGAGACTATTGTTAGGCCTTTCCCAGAATGATAGACTGTACTCTTTCTGTGAGAGGGACTGAACTCGCACTGTGAGAGACGGACAGCGACCGACACGGTATGTGACTGTTATCGGTTATTTTGTTAGAGGGGCTTCTCACGAAACTTTAAACTATTTGATATTACATCTGTAATATATTTCATCGAAATCCGTTCAAAAGTTCTTCATCTACGTGGTAGTATCCATCAAAAATTTCGCATTTCTATCTAACACTAGTTATGTAATACTTATAGTAATGAGCAGGGAAATTTGTCAGCAATACATATGCATTTTACAATAACCTATTCATATGTAAATCTGGTAAGTGCTGTTGGTGACAAAATGTTAACAGCTGGTTACGTATTCGTGTAAATACGTTAAGAAGATCTGTTAAAGGTATTTCTCTAAAGAATATTTTGCAATAACATTGTTACCACTGAAGTACACAAAAACATTTTCTAATAGCTCTGTTTTTTTTCCAAATAAAGATAGATGGCTCTGTATGTTGTTTCATTTCAAACTGTCAAACGTTAAATTCTTTTAATGGCGGCCATATTGTTATTTGACAGCGTGACTTTTTTTTAGCTAATCTGTAAAAATTGTCAGATAAAGTGAAGGGATATTATAAAATAAGGGTAGATAATCTTTTTATTATAGAGAATGTTTTATCAGAAATAGTTTTTAAATTAACCAGATTTTGAAACGAACTTTGGATTGGATTTTGTTAAACATTTAAACATACTTTTGTGTTATATTGTCAAATTTTTAGAATTGTACAATGTTGTCAAACATGTTAATACTTTTGTGAGTAAAGTCAATTTTTTGTACAAAAATCTAGATTTAGATAAAAGTATCTGGTATAAAAGAAAATGGCATATGTAGATGGTTAATCTTTTCTTTTCAAATGTCAAGGACAGATAACGCGAGCGGCGCGAACAGGATGTATTATGATTTGCATTCAGGTATCAACATTCTGCGGTCGTAAATTAGCATAGGTTTTGTATTAAATTTTTCGTATGCTGGATAAGTTGATGTATTTTGTCCTAGCTCAGCAATTTATTTTTTATTATTATTTGCGACCATTGTTTGCCGTTATTCGAAAATCGAATATAATCAAAGAAGTTTTTTTATTATTTTAATTCTAAATAGGTTTTAAATTAATAAAACTATCACGAGACATTACACTATACTACATATAAAAACGGCTTAACTCACGTATAGATCGGTGTCGGCACCGACTAGTTTCAAGCCTGAGACAGTACACATCCCACTCACACTGAATAAGAGCCCACGATGGGCTCGAAACTAGTCGGTACCGACACCGATCTACACGTGAGTTACGCCGTTTTTATAAGTAACTTTTTGTCACCTGACACTGGAAGAGAAATTACTTGTATGTTTGTCATGAATCAATTCAAAAACTAATAAACTTTCTTTCGTCAATCGCTTAATGGTTAATGATACGGATTTGCAATCACGTGGCCGTGAGTTCGAATACCTATTGTCAACTATTACAAGCTTAAATCTTAGTTGAAATGGTTTAAGAAATATTAGTAAATGAACAAAAAATCTGCTAATCTTTTGAAAATTGAAATTGAAAAATTGTTTTACTATACTGTTACATCCCTGAGTACCATAGACTATATTTAATATTGTTATAAAATGTTTAAAAAATAAACGCCCGTCCGTGCGAATTTCGGCTCGTCTTTATACAAGTATTGTTTTTGATTATCAGTACGTAGAGACTAAATGTAGATATGTTGAGATTCTCTATGACACTATGAATAACAAGTTTGTAGCATTTCAATTTGCAATCATTGAACAATAGTATATATTTGAAGTGGCAATAGCCTGGTTATGGGTACCGACTACCCATCTGACGGTCTTGTGTTCGACTATTGTGAACCATAGCCTGACACAAGCATCAAGCTTACCAGGAATGGTATAAAGAATATTAGTCAATTCACAAAAAAAACTAGTAATATTTTAATTAAAAAAAAAACAATTAAACGATTAACTGAAATTGATTAAGTTTTGAAGTCACACTTCACTACATAGGTCATTATCATCCTCAGGTTTTGCTCACTGGACATAGGCCTTCCGCAATACCTCCAAGCAAAGAAGACATTAAGGCAAGTATCTTATAGACATTATAAAAGATAGGTATAAAGGAAAGTATCTCCAGGACCTCATGGATCTGGGTGACATTTGGTTTCCATGTAGAACATAGTCTGGGAGACCAGAGTCACTGGTGACATCTAGATTGAAAGGTCAAAACCGATTTGTTTTCTTTTTTTATGTTTTTAAATATCGAATCTCAAATTAGTTCTCGATAGCACATCCTATGTCTGGTTTTAAAGGATTTTTTTTTCTTCTTCTATAAGTTAATAATAACGTGTATAATGTGAACGATATTCAAATTTCGAATATAAATTTTAATTTTTATTAACCTTTAAAGGTGAACTTCGTGAGGGAAAATGTATGTTAAAGAATTATAGTCATTTTTTTTTAATCTTAGGGGCGAACGCGCGTCTTCATCGTCGAGGCAGACATCCGCAATGCTTAAGGAGCAGATGCCTCGACATTACTTTATCTGCTTCAGGTAATTTATATCATTAGTCGTCCTTGAACTTGCAAAGAGTTATAGTGTTCAGCCTCAGCCACAACAGTGACGTGTAAAACATCTATTATAAACAGACGTACGATTGTTTCGACAAGTTCCGGTTAGGAAATCTCAATATATGTGCATACATAATATGTTATGAATACCAGTTATTTTACGATTGTTTCGTTTCGATTTTGTTTTTGTTATGTTTTTTTTTAAATGGAAATGCGGCTGAGATATTTTCCTTAGTCTATGATTTTTGGTTTGTTTTATACGTAGAACTTTTAATTGAGACTTTGAATACGGACGTTGACAGACGAAAATTTAATGTATTGAATTCATAATCTTGAAGCGCCAATAGCGTAATGGTTATGGATACGAACTGACGATCTAGTGGTCGCGTGTTCGAATCCCACCATTCTACTATCATAGTGAACCATATCCTAACACAAGCCTTTTGAGCTTATCAAGAATAGTTTACAAGAAATATTATTAAATTAACAAAAATCTACTAATATTTTAATAAAATGTATCATCGTCAGCTCACTATATGTCACCACTGAGAGGCTCGAAGCCTACCCTAATATGAGAGGTGACTAGGCCATAGTCAACCACACTGGCCCAGTACGGGTTGACTTCACACATATCTTTGAATTTCTTCGCCGATATGTGCAGTATCACGATGTTTTCCTTCATCGTAACGTCGGATAATGTACATATGAAATTAGAATATCGAAAAACACATTGGTACATGACGGGGATTGAACATGGACAATGTCGAGTACGGTCCGGTCAAGCGCTTAACAACTACGCCACCGTCGACTTGTTGGATTGCATAAAGATATTTGTTAACAATATATATACCTTTGATTCCGAACATTACCGCGTTCAAACTGTTCAGCTTTATATCAGAATAGACTACAGATAGTCGTGACCTCTTAATTAGTTCTATTGTGTGTAGGTTTCAACATGTTACTAGCGTGTTTTGTCGCACCGCCGCCGCCGGGCCATTGTCATCTGTAAGATCTCTTACAAAACATCGGCCATTTCTCTCGATAGCAATCTTTGTATCGAAGCCATTACACTGATATACACTGAGAAGTAGTACTTAATATAAATATGTAATGTATGTATGGATGTTATTACGTCAATTATAAATGAGGGGGGGGGGGGCAAGCGGGTTCTAGTGAGTCAAATCCTACATACTGCTGTCTTCTTCCAACAAGGCAGCGTTCGAGGATAGAGAATGGAGCTCCCGTAAACAAAAAAAAAAGTCTACAACTGGAAGACATTTAGAATAGATCTAGACCAGTCTAGAATTCAAAATTTTATGCCAAGAACGATTTTTTTTTGTACCAGTAGTTTTTTTTTTAATTCAATAATATTTCTTGTAACCATTCCAGGTAAGTTTGAAAAAGACTGTGATAGCAATAGTCGATGGATTCGATCTCGCGACCGTTAAATCAGTATACATACACTTAACTAAATAGTCTATTGGCGCTATAAATAAATGTAAGTTTGCCGTAGGACAGATTGGTTTTTGTTTACGTAAAATTTCGGCAATGATATGCAGTTTTTTTTTTAATTGCGCTTGAGCAAAGTCTAGTGATACAACTAGTATTTTATAAAGTGTTTAATCAACGACGTTGGTGCATTTTAAAGATGACCTTTTCACGGTTGATTATGACATTTGTGAAGTCAAATACGCGTGACCTTTTGTATTGAAATGTATTTATTTTGTTTTTTTTTGAAGTATTACACCATAAAGGTTTAGGAATACAAGGTCGGTTGACCTCATGTGACGCGCGATGTTATGGGAAAAAAAAACAATACAAAAATGATATAAAACTAGTCTCGACGCGTGACTTAGTCCGCACAAATTAAAAAAAAAAACTCCTAATATAGCGTAGGACACTCAGTGATAAAAAAGCTTTTTTATAGCAAAATAGTTTTTGATATCAGTCCAGTAGTTTTTGAGTTTATTCGTTATATAAATATAATTTTATTTCTATTTATAATGTTAGTATAAATTAACTAAATAACATCGCAAACATCATCATCATGATCAGCCCTTATTTAACCACTGATGTACAGGCCTTTCCTAATGTCTTCTACAGTATGTGGAAAAATATAACATCGTAATAAAAAATTAAAGGGTATGGTATTTTTTGCAGCAAAGGAATATTTTTTTTTATTTCCCGTGCGGTCCTCGGAGATCCCTGAACCGTTATGTGTAGCACTCGAAGATTGCCACCGGGGGGTTTAGTAGGTCAAACCCAATATAAACCTGTCTTACCCCGGATGACGGGATTATCTTTCGAAAACGTCCCCCCGTCAATAAAAAGGAATAAAAACTGTGATAACACAATACGTCATAGATATACAATTATCGGAGCGAAATCGTATATCGTAATTCTTTTAATTAATTCCAGTAAATATTTTACTTAACAATGGAATAAAAATTCTCACGATAAATCATTGATGTAATGAGGAAGCGTTTTGTAAAACTCTACTGTTTACTGTATTAAACTCAAAAATTAAGTGATTTCAAATTACTGTGGTCATCTAACATACACGGACAAAATATTTGCAGGTTATTTTTAAATCTTCATCATGTAATTCTATTGTCGGTAATCAGTCCACGGTTTCTTTGAATAGATTTTAAAGAAATGATTTAAATTCTTACCTTAGCTAGTGGTATATAAGTGGTGACACCATTGCTGCACTGCGAGCGCAGCACGCAGGCATAGCCCTGGCCGAGACAGGTCTGCTGCAGTTCTCCGCCGGCCTGACCTTGAACGTTCACGTTGGAGCCACCCGCGAATATGTCATCACCGATCGCCTGCTGACTCTGGTCAAAGTCGAACACGCTGGGCTTCTGTGCGCTCTGGATGAGATTGACGTTCGAACCAGTGCTGGTCGCGAAGGGACTAGGAGACGAACCGACGTAACCAGATCCGCTGCCGAAAGCAGCAGTGGAACCCGCGCCGAAAGCGGCACCTGCCTGACCAGCGGCGAATCCTTGTCCGCTTCCAAGACCAGATTGTGCCAAGTTGATATTTCCGTTTAAGAACGGATTATTGACGACGTCAATTTCTCCTTCCTTAGCCGCTTGGAAAGAGGATGACGACGCATCGTAATTCGATTGTCCAGCCGCGAAGCCGCTTGCGCCCGGGTTCAAGAAGATGTTCTTCGTAAGGTCAACACCGCCAGCTCCTAGAGCACCTCCTACCGCACCTCCTGTGGTGCTGGTGTAACTTGAGCTGGCTTTGTAGCTCGCCGAGTTCACGTTCTTGAACGGCGAGTTAGCTCCCATCCACCAAAGAGGTTCGCCGGAAATTTTACCATTAAGGAGGTTGCTACCGAAAGTCGATCCGGCTTTGAAAGTGGACTCACCACCGAAAGCGTTTAAGTTGCCGAACTTGTCGGTGACTTTGCCATCTTGGACCTTGATGCCGGCGCACCCTTTACTGCTCGAGCAGCCTTCGAAGGACTGCTGGGTGTGGACTTCACCTGCGGGCAGGGTCTGTAATGCCGCAATGAGGTCTTTCGGTGATTTAAGGTCTAGGCTGACGGTTGACGAACATTTGGAGCAGCGTTCTTTCCTGGCTTGAGGTTTAGACTCTTCAGCTTCGAGGACAGGCTCTTTGCTTTGTGGCAACTGTTTGACCTCCTCGATGTTTTCGGGGTGTGCTAGCGTGGGGAGGATGAGGCACAGAGCCACCACTGTACTAAGTAGTGGCTTCATTGTTCTGAAACAAAAAAAATCACATTATTATTTATACGTTAACAATGTACATGACATTTTGTGGGCAATATCTAATTCTCTTACAACACTCTTGATGAACTTTAATAGTTTGCATAATATTATTTAATCTGTATTTTTAAGTCACAAATTTCTACATGTTTCCCGCTGTCAAGGTGATAAATTTCGCTGACGTTCATTGTAATAACGCGGGTTAAAGGTGTACATTAATATTGGATTTTAAATGTATAAAGTGACCAGACTAGAATTACATAAAAATAGAAGAAGAAAAAAAACTAATGTTATGCAAATTTGATCAGCCATAGTTCAAGGCTGTAGCACAACGGCCAAAACGTTCTGCACCTGTTTCTAAATCTTACAAACGAGCTCCGTCAATTAAAGTTGAGTTTTGATTTATTATTTCTTTTGTAATAATAATTGAAATAACTTAAGACGGACGATCTCATGATGAGTGTGACATTTGAACGTGACGAAAGCTGGGAACTAAAGTAAATTGAACTTTAATTTATTAATATTATGAAAACCATAATTTAGATGGATGTATAAAATAGAAGGTAACTGCAAAACGGCTGAACGGTTCTGAATAGAATAGAGAACAGAGATAGACAACTGATTGGAAAATAAAATAAAGTTCTTTTAAGTTTTTTTTAAATTAATTGATGAAACAAACATCTAATATTTACTCTTATAGCATGATAATATATAGCCGTTGGATATGGAAGGCAGAGGACCGCATAATGTGGGCAGACAAGGGCTGATGATGATATAGCCTAAAACATATTGTAAGGTAAGGCTTTTCTATAAAGAGAATAATTCAAATCTGTGTCTGTGTGAGGTTACATAATGAAGATAAAAAAGTTTACTCTTCATGTAATAAATTGTGAGACATTTCGATAAGTAAAAAAGACGCAATACAAGACTAAATATATTAAAGGTCCTCAACCATGCCTTTTTCATTATGTTATCTTTTAATTAACATATTTATTTAATGAAAAATATCTACGAAAAAAAACTAACCTATCTTGACGTCATACACTAGAAAGAGCAAATTGTCATTGACCCATTGACACTGGTTTGATTTAAAATATAAAATGAAATTGAAAATGAATAATGTGCTAATAATTTATGAATAAATTTAATAAAAGTTTTATGAAAGAGTTTGGCAAGGAATTAATAATGTTTCGTATAAATTAATCAAATGATACAAATTCTAATGAAATTTGTATATGTAAATTATTGATTTTTATCCATCTTATACGTTAACAAAATATTTGTGCATCTTTTAACACGTTCGCTGCGGAACTAGGTCTAAATATTGATTGATTCGTATCCACGACGCTAAGTTAGTAATCCGTACATAACCATTAAGTTATAGGCGTTTCGAAGGCTCAAATCCATTTACTAAATGTATCTATGCTTAATTTTTTTTAAGTATTTTTCTTTATCTACAAAATTAGTAGAACGAAGCCTTACTTAAATGCCATCATCTGCCCACCGCTGGACAAAGACCTTTCGCAATTCCTTCTGTATCCAACTTTAACTCATTATCTATGGATATACAAAAATGTAAATTCCATATCTATTTTTTTTTAATAATAATAGGTAAAAGTCTAAATATTAGGGTCGAGCAGTGGCGGTTCGTTTGCCCGCGTGCGGCCCGTTCTACCGGTTTCTCATTTTGAAACACAAATCGATATACCCACTAAGGTCATCTTCATTTCTTATCAATTAATATTTAAATTAAAACCGTCTAGCATTTAAAACATTTTAATAGAATGCATTTAATACCATTTCACAATAATACCGTTTTAAATATTTATAATGTGAAAAAAATATTTGGTTTTTAATGTGTTTTTTTTTTCGTTGACTTGGGCATCTTTGAAAGATAACATGCCGTATCTGGGGTAGACAGGGTTATGTAGAATTTGACCTTCAATAATCTCCGACATTCTTATCATGCAATTCAGTGGCAAACATAGGACCTTAGTGTGTTACCATAAATAATACTCAAGTCGTAGATCCATAATCTATAGATTAAGCATATTTTAAAGTAATTAAGGTTAGGAGTGTGGGTCGTCGTCCCTGCAGGTGGACGGACGATTTAGTACGAACGGTGGGAAGTCTTTGGATGCAGAAGGAAGACCTTATACTTGGGAAAGGCCTATGTCCAGCAGTGGGCAGACAGAGGTGATGGTTCTTAGCATCGAGAATTTTATCATCCTGTTTTTTATTACTATATCTTATGGCATTGACATTATCGTTCGATTGAAATTTCATCAATTACTTACTTAAATAAAACCTTTTTGTTAAAGGTCATTTAAAAATGAATAATAGTTAGAAATACAAAATTACATTTCGATAATTACCCCTTAACAACACTAGCCTTGTGTTGTGTTGTTCAATATTGGAATTGCGTTTTGTTAGCGTATTTAAAAATATTGTAAATGAGTAATAAACTGGTTTGATTTTTTTTTTACATTAGCAGATTTTTCTCAATTTACTATTTTAATTTATTTTTTGTACCACTCTTCACTCTAGACTCGTTCTAGGATATGGTTTTTAGTCGAATTGCGGAATTCGGACGCACGAGTCACACGACCACGTGATTGGAGGTCGGTTAACTAATGAGGTTGCCCTAAAACTAAATCCATGAATGTATCCTATATTTTTTATAAGGAGGGAAACGCGCGCCCGGATCTTAAGGGTGATCATCGACGCCCTGACATCTGCCAAACTAGAACAACAGATGAATTTCGTTGAAAGACGTCTTTAATAGTGATGTGAGTTGTGTAATGAATTTAAAGCGAAATAATTAATTATTTTCAGCTACATCACGATTATGTTTTAAATCTTTGATTCGTGCGGACCGTTAAAGAAGTTCAAGTGAGAAACAAACAAGTGAATGCAAATATTTGACGCCCACGAGCGCCTATCGCTCTATGTCATCGCTTTCGTTACGCAACCTTGCGAGCCCACGCCTTCGCTGCGGCCCGTTCCAACGCTATTTAAGCGTTTAATATAGGGTTATTGACGGACAATTTTATACTCTTGTTATAACCTTAGTAACAAGTATTTTGAGGTTAGGAATTTTGACGTTTGTCTCAATTGAGATTTTTTTTTGATTTCTAAAGGTTAAGGTACTCAGTATAGCATTCTTACAAAATAATTCCAAGTGGTAAATTTCCTCAGTGTTGCCATGTACAATATAAAATGGATGTTTCGAATGTTTATTAAATTGTGGCAACTTTTTATATACTCTCTAAATTAAAGGTTTAATGCAAAAAGTATGTTATGTTTAAATATATTGTTGTTAAATAAATATAAATGTACAAGTTTGATGTGTAGATTATATTAATTTCATATAATTAAGGTGATGTAGGCTGTTAAAATAGCAAATGTCATATTGGCGCTTACCGCCCACATGTCGGCGCTTGGCGCCAAATGTGACAGGTTAGTTATTATGAATCATAACCTCATATTAGTAATGTTTTGATCAAAAACATTACACGAAATTCTTATTTCATAAATAATAAACACAGTAGGCAGGATTTCGTGTTTATAATTTAACTAAATTTAATAAAAAAATTATAACGATTTGATTTAAATAAATCACAGAAGGTAATATGAACTACATATAAAAACATTACTAAATTAAAGATACACCACTTAAAGTACAATCTGTTTATGGGCAGGAACATCTTTAAAATGACACCTTTGTCAGCTGTCAATTGCGTCACGTGACATGCGTCGTGTTAACATGTCAAAGTCGTTTGCAGTCGTCAATGTCAATGCTATATATAACATTTGTTAATCTATATTTAGGTTCATCTTTAAATATCTTCTTACACATTGCGGTTTTCAGTTGTATAACAACCGCATCCTGTTGCGGTTATAAATATGTTATTGAGGTTATATTCAAATGAATATCTTAACTATTTCGTACTAATATTGGATTATTCAACGATATTGTATCAATTAGACATAAGTACAAATGTTTTTAAACCAACAATGTTGTCGCTTTTATTGCAAAATAACGAATGGATACGGTTGCCTTTTTGACTTAGTCTATAAAACAGACGTTTTAAGGATGTCACACTCTGGGACTCCTGTCAAGTGTAATAACATCTCTCATACAGATATATTACATACATACATACAGGTTATATTGCGTAAATCATATAAATCATTACCCAGTATTGTTTAAGTTCATTAGTACCAAAAGTAGATTTCGTAATGTATCGACAAAACGAAAGATAATTCTATGAAAAGATTTTTTTACGTAGTTAAATAAAGAAAACATTGGATTCATCAAGTTCATGCAAACTAAAATAGATTTAATGTTTGCGCAAATAAAACAGATCCGTGTTATCTGCTTGGCTGAATGGCTAATTACCTTTGCCTCACGCGTTCGTAAACAAAACAAAATTATCACATTATACTTTTTCATGTGTTATGAATATACTCCGTATTTTTGGTTATTTAAATATTTTTTTTAAACATGGAGGTCAAATGCTTGGAATATATGCAAATTTTTAATGTCTTATTTAAATATTATGAGGTATTTTAAGAATCGTATTGTGACGATTTACCAAATAGGTTTGGTTATGTTTTTGTTTAGATTTCGTCCTTCTAGTGGATACAGTTAGGTTATATTGACAATCTAATAATTCTTAAATGTATTTCATCATCGTCATCATCAGCCCTTGTCTGCCCACTGTTGGACTGCCTTAACAATGTTTATGGCTAATTATTATGGTAAATAATAGTTATGCGATTATTAATTTTGTAGGTTACCTGTCATTTTTGAGAAACTTAAGAAATGTATGGTTATGTTTTTTTTTTTAAACGCGTGCCAAAACAAGAGGCTAAAGCAACGAGGTGGCTGCTGCCAATAGAGTGTCGAGGTTGCTGATGCGTTTACCTTTAACAGACTTGTAATAGCATATTGGAATGTAAAGTAAGTCATCTACATTGACCCCAAAAGTTCAGATGCGTTAGTGTTGCCACTTTAGAAGGACCACAACTTTCAAATGTCGTAAATGCGGGGCAATTTCGTAAAGTTTATGGTAATACGAGCTGTCAACAGTTTCGACCCCCGGGTCGATAGCGTCGTTTGTCAAACCCATCATAGTATGTCGCAAGTGTTTTGCGATCGATTTTACTTAATTCTAAGTTAAACAAGATATTTCTAGATTATACAAGTTAATTACTTATGCTCTTAAAATCCGTAGACTGAAGTGGCAGAGGCCGGTCACATTTCTCGGGCCAGCGACGCCTGATGGGGTAGGAATTTGCTTGAAAAGTCACAGTTTGGGATCAGGAGTGTGGGGCATCCTACCTCCAGGTGGACCGACGACTTAGTGCGAGCGGGAAGTCGTTGAATGCGGAAGGACGACCGCATACTGTGGAAGGCACTGGGAAAGGCCTATGTCCAGTAGTGGGAAGACAAGAGCTGTCATGTTCTGTGTTATTCAGTTACTATAAATTATTTATTTATAACATAACACACATATATATATTTAACAACCGATTTTATTGTTAAACATACACGATTTTCTTATTTACGACTATGTTGAATATCGATTATTCTTTTTAGGGATATATTAATTTACATAAATGACATATACACGGACTGTCAGTGGTCAAATGATTTGAAAAAAAACATCGTTAACATATAAAGAAGGATTTAATAGTGTCAAATACGTTCTGCATACTAGTTTTTAGCTAAAACCGAAACTTTTTATTGACAGATTGAATATTATTACAATTTATGAATAGAAAAATGTTTCTGGTTTTAAAAAAAAATCTCACATGAATCGTAAAATTGTTTTTATTCTTGACTGAAAAGTTAATTTGGAAAATAAAAACTTTTTTAATTAACTTCCTAAATGAGTTCAGTGTAGTAATCTGACTAATGTTATAAATACGAAAGTGTGTACTGTGGAAGACATTGGAGAAGGCTTACGTCCAGGAGTTGGCAAACAAGGGCTGATGATGATGATGGAGGAACGTATAGACTGTATTTTGGTATCAAGTGAATTCAGTCCGGCTGATCTGGTTGTAATTTGGAATAGGGTTAGTTTACAATATGGAATAGTCACTAATTTATTTTTCTTTATTTTGCGGCGACGGAGACACAGGCGACATCTAGTGTGATATAAAGTTAATAATAAAATTTCTATCAACTAATCGAAGCAATTATATGCAATAAATTAATTAATTTAACATATATATTAGGTTTTTTAAATAAATTATATCAAGTAGCAATTGACGTAAACATGTTTGCAATACATTATATCGGCAGTAAATAATTCGTTGGCGGAAAATCCAGTTTTTTCACTAATGAAATGATTATAAATCTGTGAACGTAATCAAATATAATTTAAGTTGATTTATTTCTTTTAAATAGCAGTATATAATAAATATATATATGGTAATTTTTTAAACTATTAGCAAATCTTTATTTACTTATTAATATATCGTTTACAACTCCAACTAAGTTCTAGGCTTGTTAGGATATGGTTTATGTTACTCTAGGCGTCGCGGTGTCGCGTGAAATTCAGGCTCCCGCGGCGCCCACAAGTACCAATGGAGGGGCAAAAAAATGGTTTACGTTACTCGAATAGCGGGATTCGAACTCTCGACCACATGTTAGGATATCCTCGTTAAGATTATTTAAATTATGAAAACATCATGTTGAATTAATATGTAATTCTATATTGTAATATATCGTAAGACGTGAGTTCAGATATGACGGCTGGTGATATATAGAGCAAAAACTGTGACGTCACTCATAGGGAGAAGAGCAGGTTAAAGATGAAATACTGTTACTGAATATTGTATATAATATCGATGTAAATTATTACATTATTAAAACAATGATAATTTCTATTATAATTATGATAATTAATTATACAAATAATTTTATTATCAGTAAAATCATTTATTTCACGTATCTACGAAATTTATCAGAAGAATTCAGAACACGTAAATTACATTAATGTATACATAAAAATAATTTATTTATATATAATTATTATTTTAGACATTCTCTATTAAAGAACATTAATACACTAAATGGTTTTTTGTTAATTTACTAATAATACTTATAACCAGTCCTGGTGAGCGTGACAAAGCTTGTGTTATAATATGGTTTACAGTACTCAAATGGCGGGATTCGACACGCCCGCTAGATCGCTAATTATATCCAAGTACTAAAGTAAAGAGTAATTAATGCCATAAAAAGCGCCAATAGTATAATGCTTAAGGGTACGTACTACCGATCTAGCGGTCGTGGGTTCGAATCCCGCTATTCGACTATTCTGAACCATATACTAACACAAGCTTATTCAACTATACCAGGAATGGTACAAAAAATATTAGTAAATTAACAAAAATACTACTAATATTTTAATAAAAAAAAGTATAAGGTAACTTTATAAATTCCACTAATCTGATACTTGTTAGTATATTATTGTCTTTGGTATAGCATAGACAATGAAAGGGATGGCATGTATTACTGCGAGTGCAGTGAAGTCCGACCCTAATATTATTCCATCGCTGCAACGTGTTCGCCGTCACGTGACCACAGATCCGGTTCTCATATCCTTTCGTAATGTTTTGAAAGTTCGCACTTTTATGTTCGTTTAGCATCTGCCATTCGCGAGTTAAAACGTTTGAATTAAGAATTTTAGGACATGCACTATGTAACAGGGGTGAAATTTAACAGCATTTGACTTTTATATAAAAATGATAGAGTCTATTAAATGATGTCACTTAAGAAATTATGCAGCAAAGAATCGAATCGACTCAATCGGACCTATGGGGATGATTTTTCTCATTTTTTTTAATAAAACATTAGCAGATTTTTGTTAATCTATTATAAAAATGAATTGTTGTTCGTTAGTCTCGCTAAAACTCGAGAACGGCTGAACGGATTTATCTTATCTTGGTCTTG
>JAODUI010000011.1:678636-710072 GCA_027563995.1 Papilio gigon | reverse complement strand
ACATAATAACTACATAATGAATTTACCTTTCTTGTTTCGGCCGCCCCCAATATCTCGCTGCCCTATACCCAGGCCCCATGGACCTTAGGGCAGATCCGCTAGTTATGGGCACGGATTTCCGATCGCGTGGTCAAGAATTCGAATCTCGTGATTCTATTGTCGTAAACTATAAACGACTAGAGCTTAGTTGGAATGGTACAAGAAATTTTAGTAATGTAACAAAAATACTAATATTTACAAAAAAAAACGATGACACAAAAGATTTAAATATTGGTCTTTACAGTAGTTTTAGAGTTTTCAAGTCAACAAAGAATTTATCTTAAACTAGCCGACCCCCCGAACTCTGTTTCGCTTTAAAGTCAATAAAAAAACAGATTTTTTAATTTATTAGGAAATACCAAAAAAAAAAACATTTCCTTCTCGGAAAAAAACGCTTGTATGGGAAATGAAAAAGGGCTATTTTTAAGGCTTTCACGGGACTTTTTATAATTGTTCTCACCTTTTAAACCTTCCCTAGACCTCCACGAACATTCCAAGACCGAGATAAGATAAATCCGTTCAACCGTTCTCGAGTTTTAGCGCGACTAACGAACAGCAATTCATTTTATATATATAGATATATCGAGGAGTAAAAATTTCTCTTTGAAATAGATTTACATAAGTCCGCCGACACCTGCGACGGCATTCCGACGTGTCGTATATGGATTGGACGTTATCAAATGGTAATATAATAAATTTCAAATATTCGACCATAAACCACCGGCCGTCCGTTTTCGACCTGATTTCACACTGAACACACGATTGTTACATACTGATTTATGTATCCTATTCGGATTGCATTGTTTATTGCACAATTATACGAGAAAATATTCATCAGAACACTGCCGATGGCCGCAAAGTCCTATTTTTATAAAAAAAACTAAACGCTTGACCACGAACCCAGCTGATGCCAAGTGATGTGGTCGAAAGATACGCGCTATCCTAGGAAGTTCCTTCAGTCTACTCTACATTCTAGATAGAGAGAAATTCTCTTTTCTACGAGAGATGTCAAGTCCTAGATTGGCGGTCATGGACGGGTCGCTGCGTGGATATGCTTCACGTAAAGATCGATGATCTGGTCAACTTTACGGGAGTATCCTGGATGATGGCCGCACTGATTACCGTGGCAATTTTTGTGGGAGACCTAGGCTCAACAGTAGGCGATATATAGCTGATATGATGATGGTGATCATTTTTAACTATTAATTAGCCAAAGATTGAATAGCGACAATCTTTATCTAAATCTTTTTTCTTTCTGTGAATTATGCAGCATATTTAAATGTATCTTTATGTAAGATTATAAAAGGATATTAAAGGAGGTTAATGGATTAGGTGAAAGGTGTGTTCAAGAAGGGAATGACGTCAGAGATAAATCGATCTGCAAAACAAAAGCCTGCAGTGACTTTGGATGATAAGAGTGGAGAGTGATGGAACTAAAATATTGTACGTTTGAATTATATAGTTCAATGTGTAGCAACGGAGTGGAAGAAGTTGCCAATCAGTGTTACCAAGTACGTGGAGACGTTGAAGGGTAGAGTCTCGTCGTTTACTGGTTAAAGGTACGGCTTACAGATGTAGCGGTCGTGTCGAATCTGATCATGCCACTATTGTGAACCATATCCTAACATAAGCTTTTTCAAATAGACCAGGAATTGTTACAAGAAATATTAGTGATTTAACAAAAATCTACTACTCAGTTATTAAAAAAAACATCGGGCACTTGCTTAAGCGTTCCACTCCGTCATCACTTGACACCAGATGGGGTCGTGGTCAAGCGATGTTTTTCTTTATATAAAATATAAAAACTGCATTGGATCATAGAAATATTTCGCAATACCGTAATAAATCGAATACAACTACTTAAAACAAATCGACATAAATATAATTTAAATAGATAACTATATTCGCGTATTTATTACCATACAATAAGTATTTATCACGGATTAAAATGTTTTGTTGGCAACACCTTGAGCCTACGAGCGGTGGAATGCGAAATCTTCGATTTCCAAATTATTTTAAATAACCCTGAAAATATCAATCCCACGTCTTACAATGTCATGAAGAAATTTAAAAAAAAACGAAGTTATATAATATGTTCTTTGGTGTTAGAGTTACAAGAAAAAAAGAAAAACTAATTTTAGATACTTAGAGTACTTCAAATGTAAATAAAGTTATAGCCTTATGGTTAAAAGTACGGGTTTCAGATCAAGTTGTAAAGAGTTGGAATCCCGTCACTATTGTAAACCACTTCCTAGCACAAGCTAACAACTTAGTTGGAGTGGTAAAAGAAATTTTAGTGAATTAATAAAAATCTGATAATCATTTATATTAAAAAAGTAGCTTTGCCAAAATATCAGAATAACATCTGTGCTCGATGGCGCTCTTAGAGCTCAATTTTTCCAACTTTTTTATATTGCTCCGCTCCTATTGGTCGTAGCGTGATGTTATAGCATTATGTAAATCTCGGGACCAAGATATTTAACATAGTTCAATAAATGAATAAAGCTATTTAAAAATCATATTTATTTTTAGTAAACTATGTCCTAATTTCGAGTAATAGCGACCTCTAGTGTAAAGAATAACTATTAAAATACGTAAATGAAACAGTTACCTTTTAAAGGCTATCGCTGCAATAAAAGACAGATGCCACTAAATGCCTTCTCAATGTCAAATATTATCAAAACCGTTTTATTGCACAATACAATTGCCCAATATACCTTCGCCGTCCTTTACTAAGAACATTCGCTCTGACCTTTTCCAAACTACTATTAAGTTAATAGTTAAATTTTTGACATTTTTTTTCATATTAAAACTTCAAGCAATCCCTTTAATACGTATCTGATATTATAATAAAGCTTATATATTTTTTTTCTCAATTTTATGATAATGAGAGCGTCGGTGGCGCCGTTGTTAAGCGCTTGACCGGATCAGACCGTACACGACAATGTCCAGGTTTCCCGCAATGTACTTTTCGATTTTCGAAATCCATACATCATCCGACGGTGAACGAAAACATCAGGATACGTGCACATATCTACAAAGAAATTCAAACGTATAAGTGAAGACAACTAGGCAGCGTAGTTGACTATGGCCCAGTCAACACTAATAGGGTAAGCTCCGAGCCACAGAAGAGATGTACAGTAAGATAAAACAATGCCCTAATTTCGGTTATAAAAATAAGATGCCAGATAAAAACTTTGACCCTCTAACCAAAGGTTAAATTAATGTTCAGGTAACCTTTTCTTGGGCCACGATCTAACAAAACTAAATCTTTATATAATAATAGACTAAAGCTATAAATCAAATTATATTTGAAGCAGAAACCTTTGTTAGACGTAAATGTTAATTAGAGTCATACAAATTACTTTTAAAATAAAAGCCTTTAATTAAGACAATGCATCGAAGTAGACAGTAACGACTTTGAACTTTGAATTTAAAATTTTCGTGGGACAAAACACTAATTTATAATCACATAAACAAGAAGTTAGGCTACAAAGCTAGAGGAAGGCCGAAAGTATAGATTGTGTGAAAGAAGATATGTGTAAGAAAGTGAATTCAGATATGACTGCTCACAGAAATATATGGAGTACATACTGTGCCGATCGTGTAAAGAAAAAGGCAGGAGGATGATAGGTATCACAAACTAGATGAAGAGAATGAAGAGATGATGAGATTGAATGTAGACGACTACAAAGGGTCCATATGTAAAAGAGGATAAGTGTAAAGGAATGATTTCTTATACGACGGCTGATAGAGACGTATGAAGCTGAATGTGTGTGTGCCGACACTGTTTGGCAAAGGGCAGGTTGACGATTTACTAATCACGTCTTGACTCATTTATGATGGTGTAGGTACCGACTAGTTTCTAGAAGGAGATAAAACTAGTCGGTGCCTACACTGGACTACGCGCGTGTTAACCCGTGATATTTAACTAGTGTTGGACTTTTTAGTTATTGCGATGACCTAGGAGAATGTAAACTGGATATAACTACCGACTAAATCATTCGACACGGTGAGCAGAAGTCAAACTAAATTTGGCTCACTAGCGCCACCGTCAACTTTAAAAGTGACTAAAAAATCATTATCCTACCGTCATTTTTTTTTAAGAACTAACCGCGATAGCTCCCGATATTCAGATAAGCATGTCCTGTTAATATTTAAAAAAAACGTTAAAGCACGTAACAGTTCCTGGCATGTGTACTCTATAAAAAAAAATAAAGAAACAATTGTTTCGCCTGTCAAAAGGACATGTCAATATTGACATTTACGTGTTCCCGGTACGAGCGTAGTTCGGTTCGTCTCCGTTTGGCGCCACCTTGACCTTTCACCTCTGATACATCTAACAGGTTTGAATTCCTACCAACATCCGCATACATTATTGTTTGACTCTGCCCGTGACGGCTGGCTGACGTCGTGAAGGTCACACACAATAAGTAATCAATAAATTGATAAATTCGCTATAGAAAGCTGATTAGAACAAACTGACAGGTAAAATATAATTATCAATTCACAGTGTTTATATTTATTTATATTAGCTAAACCGCCAATGGCCTTATGGTTATGAGTACGGACTACCGGCCTAGGGTAGTGGGTTCGAACGACCATTCGACTACTGTGAACAATGTTCTAACACAAGCTTTTTCATGCTTACCAGGAATGGTTCCAAGAAATATTAATAAGTCAATAAAAAAAAACTACTAACATTTTTTTACAGGTATGCAAAAAAGCATACATTACAGTATTGAAATCAAAAGTATGTCAAAATCTAATTGCGGCACTCAGAATCCTTGACGGTCCCTTAATAGTATATTAAGTATGAGGCGTCTAAAGTCACTCTGACTTTCTCGTCCTAATTCATTATCAACCTGCCCTTTTCCCTCCGGAGGGTCGGCACAGTATGTACTCTTCCATACATCCATGTCATCTCATACCTGAACTCACACACATCCTACGCATATCCTCTTTCATACAATCCATCCACACCTTCGGTCTTCCTCTACCTGTATAGCCATCCACATTCAATCTCCTCACCTTCTTGTTTTATATGCTCTTCGCATAACACCTCCAAATAGATTCAAATTCTAATTTCTCTATTGTTTAAAAACAAAGGAAGATGTTTAATGTTATCTCCATTTTGAATAATTATACAGTTACGCCAATATTACAAGAGATCGTAATATAGAAAACTGTAGTCGTAAGAAAGACATCCTTAGGACATCATTGAAAAGTTTAATCAAATTGTGTTATTTATTTTAGTGACCTTGAGAGGAAAAACAAATGCTTTACACACTCTTCATTCCCTCGCCGTCCGGACGTCACGTCCCGGTCAGAGGTCACGTGACGTCACCCTTCACTCGTCTCAATATTTTCCAATAAATGTAAGAATTCGACCTCGAATCGTACAATTTCATAAAGTCAAATAACCTTTGTTGATTTACATCGGATGCAGTCACTTTAAAATATTCCGTTGTTTATGGAAAATGTAATATTTTAACGAAACATTTTATATTTTGTCACGTAGAGCGTCGGTGGCGCAGTTGTTTAGTGACATTGACAAGGTTCGAACCACGCCATGTACCAATGTGTTTTGTCGATTTTCAAATTTCATATGTACATTATCCGGCGCTATTACGGTGAAGGAAAATATCGTGATACCTACACATGTGTGAAGTCGACCCGCAGTGGGCCTGCGTAGTTGACTAAGGTCTAGTCACCCCTAATAACTAAAGGGATCTGACGACACTATATTAGACATTGTTTGCAATATCGAAAACCCTTTAAAAATTGTTTGATAATACGCAAACATAATCGTTGATATAACAAGTCTATATTGTGAATTGACTTTACTTGATACACTGCCATCTCTGTTATTCTTATGAGCAAAAAAAGGGATAACAACGTTTTTGTAAATGTATCGTCAATGGGAACAGATTGCTCCCAACTAGTCAAAGCTTGATATTCAAGACACGTGTGGCTCGATAAAGATTCCGTCTGGGCCATTCAACACCTGACTGCTGCGGTTTGGCGCATGTTGTCTGTCATTGACATATTTTGATATATTTATTTGATACGATTCCTTGAGACATATCCTTATCCTCTACTTGTATAGTAAATAAAACTTTTTAAACTACTGCGATAACGATATTTGAGAAACAATAAGACATATGTAGAAAGGTAATATCAAAAATTATAATTTTTTTATGACATCTAAACTAACGCTTGAGCACGGTCGAAATATGGTACGAGCTAATTTAGTAAATGCGTTCACTCTACTCTTAAAGTCCCCCAAATCGTACTTGGACGGAAACACTGACGCCGGCAACTTATTCCACTAATTTGCGGTGCGCACAATGAACGAAGATATGTATCACTAAGTTTCACAATACATTTTCTTATCAATCAACATCTTACCCTATTTAAATAATGAAATTAATTCGAAACCTTTCACATTGGAGTCCCACTGGTTAATGTCAGAAAATGTTAAGAGCGCGTTATAGAAAATTTACTAATTATCACAGCGACATCTAGCGAACGTAATTTGCATTATTATAGTAACAGTTTAAAGCAACCTGTTACTAAGAATTGTTTCTAATGCAATAGCATTTTAATAGCATTGTGACATTGCGTCGCGACCAGCCGGAGACATTGTGTCAATTTGCATCAGATTATCCTCGCGATGTCACGAACAACTGATCCACACTTATGTTCGACAGGATTAGATCATAGACGTACACCCACAAAACATTACAACTTCTACAATTTTCAATTATTTTTCTGTATTTTTGTTAATTAAAACAACTAGAGGGTTTAGGCCACTGGGCATAAGAAATGTGAAGCGTCTTTCACGAGGACGGACAACTTTATGCAGACGTAAGTCGTTGGATGCGGAAGGAGAACCGTTTAGTGGTAGGCACTATGGAAGACCTATCAGCAGTTGGTAGATAAAGGTGGACGATGACGAAAACATTCAATCTTCTTCCTAGGACAAGCCTAAAAATAGTTGGAGTGGTAAATAAATAGTAAAGTAAAAAAAATCTGTTAATATTTTATAAAAAAAAAACATAACATTGTGATAAGAATTAATATGAGTTCACAGTCAACGTGGTTATTGTTAGCATTGTTATTAAATTTAAATTTAGTCCTTGGTGTTAAATGAAAAATATCTTACGACCTATGCCAGCCAATCTTACCAACGCGTCCGTCCGCGGTGTTCTGCCTTAAAAGTTACAGTCGCTTGAACGTTTCGTACGTGTTGTGTCGACAACACAATAGCCAATGGGATGCAGTTTTTAAATATGTTTGTAAGAAAAAACTCCGTCAATGGAGGAAATAAAGGTAGACGCCTTATTACTTTTTACTATTATCTCGGTTTTTGAGTTCCTCATTCGTTAATTTGCGAGAAGGGGCGGATATTTCGGACAAGATAATTTTTTTAAAGTCGAACACCGCGAACGATTGCGCTTGTACAATATGCATCTATCGTCGCCAGTATATTTATTGCTTAACCATGACTTAACAGAGCCTGCGTCGATGAAATTGCCGAGATTAATACAACTTAGTTATGGATCACTTGGAAAATGTCACAGTGACGTACACCACTGTAACAACGCGAGTATTGTCGTGTCTATTTTTATGTCACATTCGAAGAGATGATGAGGAAGGTCGGCACACTATGTACACCATACATCTCTCTCAGCTCATATCTGAACACACACACTTCCTACCCATATCACACACACATTCCACACCTTCTTCGGTCTTCCTCAACATTTATAGCCGTCCATTCAATCTCATCACCTTGTTTATGTGCTCATCATCTCTCGTTACATGTCCTTACCACGACGATCTTTTAATATAAAACAAGTGAAAGTATTAAAAATTGCTTTTAATTTTATTCAGACCACTGTTACATCATTTAGAACACATAAATAAATTAAAATCAATTGATTAAAAATGTTTAAGTTTTCAATTTACATCAATAAAACCAATAAAATGCATTTATTATAACTATTATATAGAAACAAACTTATTTAACTTCTAAAATTGAATATTAGACTTTGCTAAATTATAACCTAACCTATAAAAAATATTCTAGAACTACATTCAAATCGAAATACAGTTAAACAGGGTAAGAAAAGTACGGTGTAGAACGAGGCCTTTATATGTACCTCGTTGTTGTTATTTATAATACAAAAAGACATTTGGAAAATCGACTCTTGATTTGACGTCAAATTTGTAAACACTATGTATTTGTAGATATATTTATGTATGTTCAAAAATGTTTTAATCTTTAGTTATTAATACGCGGCTGCCTCTTGCATCGTAAAATACGTTAAAGCAAATAAAACGGTTTTTATTAAGTCATCCAAGAAATATTTTATAATCGTCGCCCGTTCCGTTACTGGCATATTTCTATGTGTTATTATGTCGTTGTTTATTTGCATATATAATTGGGCAATTGTCCAATTTTCTTAAAGGAATGCGAGAATAAAACGATTTAAACGTTTTGTGATTTTATTTAGTTCTAATAAAATTCGTAGATTTGTAATTTTAAATCCGTTTGTAAATATGCCGCAAACGAACTGCTCTTTTATAAAAACCTTACATTGACCCATAAATTAACTACAGAATTTTGGTTTATAACTGTCCTCGTAAATTGTCCTTAAATAAATATATTGTAAACAAAGATCTCCACGGCACGAAAAAGGTTATGCTAGAGAAGGAAGTGAACTCAGATATAATGGCTGATAGAGATGTATGGAGGTATTGTGCCGACACCAGAAAGGGAAAAGGATAGATTGATGATATATAATAGATGTAATAAATATAGATAAGATGGGAGACGTCATAACTTAACTACAAGCAACCCCTTACTTAATACAGTGTCCCAGCATTTTTTTTTTGTAAACATCGTGTGGTTTAAAAAATAAAATATATTTTTTTTAAGACAGTGTCCTTTGGTTCCGCCCATTCCCACTTATGTTGTCGGTCATCGTCGTCCTAATTCTCCAGACAGCGCGGTTCTTGTAGATTTACTTGTTAAGTTTGTTTCTTTATATCTTGATCCGGACGTAAGACCACAGTGCAATCGTTAAAAACAACTCTATGAAATATAAAATAGATGTGATTGTTAAGTTTTGTGAGCAAAGCATGTACTACAACTTTAGACATGCCAATGGAACAAGTTATAATCACACTGAGGTCAATAATTCTTGGATTACTGACTGAAGCGGCCATATTGAATAACGTTTTAATGTATACCTTGAGATGCCACTTCAGATTAGAATAGCATTTGTTAAGAAACTGGTCGACGGAATCGAACCTACGCAAGTAACAATGATGCTAACGCGACCTCCACGAGGTCGTGGTTCTCGTGTACCCACGAGTAACAGTACGTTCACACTGACGTATCAATAGAAGAGATGAGAAGTTATTCTATGAAGTGTAACCACAAAGAAACAAAAGTGGTAAGAAAACAGTGAAATAGCTTATGGAATTTAGGTTATCTATAATAAAAAATGAATGATTGAATGTGTTGCCAAGCGGAAATCTCAAAAACGGCTGAAATTATTTCGCAGCTGTTTTTACAATACTCTTTAAAGTACGAAATTGGTTCTTACGTAAAGAAAAATTTTACTAATGGCCTGAAAAGGTCTAAAAACATCACTGTTCTATGTCGATTCTATTCTCCCATACAATCGGTTTGTAATAATACTTAAAAGTCAATTTGAACTTTAATATTAAACCATAAAGTTTAAGTGTTAGTGAGGAAGTTCATAGAAGACGATATAGCAGTACCAGTATTGAAAAAACGAAAGAATCGAGTGTTAGGCGGTATGAAGTTCGGCTCAGCTAGTTTATCTATTAAGAAAAAATGCGCGGCAAACGGATGTAATCTTTTGACAGCTTGGGCGGACATTTTGGGTAACCTATGACGTCATCCGGATGTGAACTAAGCCATTTATAGCGTTCGATCGAATCTGGGAGATAAGAGACGTAGATTTTAGAACATGTTAATAATAACTGGCCGTGGTGAAGCAATTTGCGGTTATGCAACATGTTTTAGATTCTATACCGTAGGTAATATAATATAATAAAATTAGTAAACGAGATTTAAAAGGATTCCCAACTTATTAATTGCATCACAAAAATATGGTACGTGGATAAAACTCTTGTATAAATGCCATTTACCATCTGTTATCTCTCTAAAAGGAATTGGGAGCTCAACGTAATGTTAAATTCTAAATGTATATTTTCCTACGTAAGTATTACGAAATATACCATGTCCCTTTTAGCGTCCGGTTTGTGATAATGTCAAGTCCTAATTGACAATTTACGCAGTCAATAAATTCATCCTAACCTCAAAATATAACCTGTCAAGTGCGTACATTATTGTTTATGTTTTACCTTCTTCATTTATATGAACAAATTAAATAATATTATTAATACTAGAAATAAATTATTAAAGATTTTAACAGGTTTGTCACCGTTGTTGAGTGAAGAATTACGTATCCGACCTCTTTGGTTGACAAAGAGTTTGTATTCTGCCAAAGAGGTTGCATACTGACCACCAAGACATTTACTTTTTAATATACAGACAGTAAAATCTTCTAAAATAATGAAATCCTAACCTGTAATAATTTATTTTGTTTTTGCTTCTTTATTTAAAGTTTTTCCAATGATTCATATTTTCGAACGCTTCTTTCCTGTGTGCGAGGAGAATGTATAACTAAGGTTGTTAAGACATAGGTTTAAATGTTTTAGTATCAGGAAAAACCAATTTGGCGTTAATCATTACCGTCACGTAGCAAAGATGTACTAACATAAGAACAATCAATTTACATATTAATATCTTAATCGGAAATCTGCGAAATGTGGTTTGGTGTTTTTTTTTTTTAAATTGAAAACGTATACTAAAGTTAACGGGAGAAGAACATCTTGGCTTTAAAATCTGCGCCAGTGGTACGGAAAAAGTTCCCGCTCTATATCTAGGTCTGCGGTGTCCAAAGTCCAGGTTGCCATGATGGTCGCCAACCATCGTTGGAAGATGACACCCGAAGAACGAGATTGAAAACGTATTGTGAAAAGAAAAATAAATATTATTTCAAAAATAGTCAAATGCACATACTTCTTGAGCTTAGTCACTTTTAAAAGAGGCTTGGGCTCCCTGTGCACCAGGCCGTCTGGCCGGTGAAGCCGTAAATGCCTTTCAAGGCATATATTGAATACTCAGTCACAAAAAATCTTTTATAATGAATTCAGAATGAAACTCGTGTAATTATTATTTTATAACAAACAAAAAAAGCATAATCATATAACCGTCTCTCAGTGTAGCCCGGTCTTTATAAGTTAAGTTAAGTCATCATTTATTTAACTTATTTGTCCCATTACCATTGTTTACATCACGTAAGAAGTACATCCCAAGGACTGACGTCATCTTCTAGAACTACCGAGAAGATTGTCCATGTCCAAGTTGTCTTCAAAACCTTTCTTACGGTATTAAAAATAATCAAGCAAAATTAAAATACGAACATATTTCTTGTATGTTAGTAGACTTTTATTAATTGAATAATATTTTTGGTAACCACTCAAAATAAGTTAAGCTATTGAGTCGAACCCACGAAGACTAGATCAGTCGTCACCACTAGGCTAATAGCGCTACTCTTCTTTCAGCGGTGTTAATTTCGATATGTAAAAAAATCGACAACAGTTCAAATAGTTATAGTAATTTTCCATAATTCTCCATAAAAAGTTTTTATATGAATATATAAAGGCTTTGTGCAACAGATACAAAGAAGGATGTTGTTGCCAAATTTTGAAGAGAACTGGAGCAGATGCATTTTGTCGAAATAGAAATCACATTATTATATTTAAATTACGAAACACGATGGCAACACCGCCCGCGGTCATAGGCACTCGATACTCTAGAATGCGATAAGCTTGTCGGTGAGTTCTAACAGAAAATATGTAAAAACAAATGATAAAACTATAATAAAGTAGACTTTATTGAGGAAGAGAATACATTTTACTTTGCGCCGTGCACTGCCGCGTGTTGGAATGGTCTGTCCTCGACGGTATTTCCAAACCTTAGGCTCCTTCAAGAAGCGAGCGTACCTCTAGCTCAAAGGCCGGCAACGCATCTGTGGTTCCTCTAGTATTCCAGGTGTCCATGGGCATCGATGATCACCTTTGTGGTCTCGCCCCTTGTTTGCCCCTTCTAGTATAAAAAAAAACATTTGCAAAAAAGTTTTATACGACACAACATGTCTTGCCCAAAGCGAAGAGAATCAGCTGGTGCTGCCCACAGCCTGTAGCTCGAGGCCGAACTGGTTTTCAACCTCCCCATAAATGCTGGGACAGCGTTCATTTTTTTACAATGAAACCTTCATGGGCATAGAAAATATATATCTCCCACTGGACACGATTCTAGTGATACTTTTACGAAACAGGGCGGCGCTAGTGGGCTCTCATGATTTCGTTTTATTCAAACCCAGTTAGATAACTTTCTCAGAGTTATTAAATGGCACCACTAATATCAAGATTAATTGTCAAGTTTAGTATTAAAGATCAACACTAAGGGAACGATTAAGTAACAATTAAATTAAGCTCTTAGCTTGTGTTTATGGTTTACAGTTATCGAATGGTGGGACTCGAACCTTCCACCTTGTGATCGGAAATCGGTACCCTTAAACAATAGGTTGTTGGCAGTTATATAGTTTATTTTAGCGATATTAATAGATGAATACTCTACTATAAAACAAAAGAGTTAAATATGAATATTAACGTTATATAATGGCTTAAGTTACGAGCGGTCGGCGTGGAAACAGGACGTGGAGCGAAAGCTTTATCACATTTTTAAGTTAAGTACATTTTTATGTTAATGTGAATGACAAACTGACGGCTCCTACACGTATATTGTAACTTAAAAAAAACTCAATTTTTCAGACGTACAATTTCAATAAACATTTTTTTTTTATTCCATTATTTTTTTTTATGTGTCCCAATGGAGGCGATCGATTTCGGGGTACCCACTTGTACGGAGAGATATAATGAGCCGGCCACCTACGGCAATGTATGCCATCAAATTTTATTAACCGCGAACTACAGGGCAATTGTACCGAACAAACATAGAACCTGTTATATTAAGATTATAGTACATTTAAGATTTTCTTATTTGAAACAAGATATACAATATCTTATTAAAAAAAAGTGGGCAGACAAGGGGTAATGATGATGATTCAAAATGTCAGTAATTTCTTGTTTAATGACCTTCAACAAGTACAATTGTAATTTTCATCAAAAAAACAAGTTACGGTTATTTGCGTAGGATCTGCCGAAACAATATCGCAGGCTCGCCGTGCGACGTAAGACATATGTTATAGCCAGATTGATTTATAAGCTATTGTTAATAATGCAAAAAATGTATACATAAATATAACGATAGTACAGCCTCCCCAGTGTTGTTTAGTTTGCAGATAGTTAAAAATACTTCTCTAGTTATCTAAAGAAAATAGTTTTTTTTTTAATATAAAAATCGACTCAATAATTATTAAGCGATCGAAATGAACAATCCAATATTTATTATTATTCTTAATAGTGACGAAGTGCTGCTGAATTTTTTGAACAACAATTATAAATAGGACAGTTTCAATGGATAGATGTTTGTTAGCAAGTAACTTCAAAACTGGTGTAACCCTAGATTGAATTCTATTAGAATATCGGATAGGCTACTTACGAAGAGATTTAAACACACACGGAAAAATCCGCAAGCGTTAGCTAGCTTATAATGAGATTCATAGAAAACATAGCAATAAAAAAACTAGTTTTATATATAAATTATAATAGAAAAGATAGCTATCATGCGGATAAATACTAAAACAGGATTTACCTCAACTTTCAAGGTCATAAAAAAAACCCATATTGCTGACAAAATAGTATATGACGTTCCATTATAATAACCATAAAACCCTCTTATACTGAAGTTATATAAAAGCAAAGAGTTCGCCGACCTCCTTTTATGCGTTTATAAATGTCAAAAGAAAAATAAATCAGAGTTTTTGTATCTGTGCAATTTAATTGCTGTTATTATTTTCTAGGCGCATTTCAATATAAAAAGACGAATATTGAAAGACAAATTATGGGATTTCCTCTTACCAGCTTTTTGCATTGAATTAAAAAAATAAGATATACCTTGAGTCTGACTAAAGGTTACAAGTTCTGATAACTTTTATCGTTGTAAATTATTGTAATTACTGACGAATTGAGGTTAGGATTTTACGAGTCCCATATTGTCATAGACAACACATTCGTGACTACCAAAATATGCTTTATGCATAAACAGACTTAAAACATTCGTGTTGGAGAAGCTACTCTCAAATGTTGCGTAAAAGTTCGACATTGATCTGAATTGTGTGAATTTTTATGTAAATGTTGTTAATTAGACGGCCGCTTGCCTCACATCGCGACATCGCTTCACTCCGACAACAGATACGACAGTTTTTTCTTTACGTTAAGTCACAACACATAAACATTTACATCAGAACATATTTGGTATTACAAACTTTTATTAACCTCACCACGTCTGTAATCAAATCTTGCAAATTAAATTTGATACACTTACCAGTTTCCGATTGAGCTGTAATTTTGTACGCATGTTTAAATCGTATGACAATGCATTATTAATATGATAAAAAGCTGATTTGATGATGCAGTAAATGGCCATAGGAACTTTGTAATAAAACGATGCAAAACCATCAACGTCTTTGGACCCGTTTAATCCGTCTTGACAAGTACTTTGATAAAAGCATATATTTAGAAAAGGCTCGTTTTTCTTTAATATTTGTTTTAAAGAAAGAAAGAAAAACATTTATTGTTACATTACAAACACCAGAAATAATACGTACACGAGACATAAGACAATGGTAATGCGACTAAAAGTTGGCCAGCTCAGTTTGTGATGGGACGGTAGGACATCCTTTTAGGGATGATCTAGGGATCATCCCTAAAAGGATGTTCTTATACGCGTATTTTGATAATGGAAATTTAATATAACACTAAGTTGAAATATATTTATCATTGTGTAACAAGGGCACATAGCGAACAGATTTCAGCACCATCGGCCCACGCTCATTGTTATATAAAAGTAAGATTTAACAATACCATAAACGTTTGCTGCATAAATACCCAGTCGATATATATAAGGTACGGGCCGGGTGTCAAAATTAACAAATTTATATTGTACCCGGTAAATATTAACTGTCATGGCCGACAGATGTGACAACGCGTCGAAGATTTATTGCAACTGATATATTTTAAAGCAATTGTTTGACCTCTACGTGACCTAGTGGTCGATGTTACTGTCGCGTCTTTCAAAAGCTCGGAGATTTCGTCCAACACCCCGAATGCGTCGAAAGAAAAGTTTCGGCAAATGTTACTAATAAAATTTAATATAGTATTATATTATCTATGGTAATATTGAAATGGTAATTTAAAACGTGCAGTTGTTTTTTGTTACGGCGCTCGTGCAAGAACATTGAACGGTGAGAGCAGGAGTTTTGTAGACTTGCTAATTTGGTTGTCAAATTACTTGCAAAGAATATGTTAACGTCATTGTATTTAGTTTGAAGTCGGGGCGTATTGCTGGTATTATAGAAAACTAGTTGCGGAATATTTC
Source organism: Papilio gigon (assembly GCA_027563995.1). Classification (NCBI taxonomy): domain Eukaryota; kingdom Metazoa; phylum Arthropoda; class Insecta; order Lepidoptera; family Papilionidae; genus Papilio; species Papilio gigon. The sequence goes on along the minus strand of JAODUI010000011.1, from coordinate 694,360 downwards.
TTAGAAAAAAAAATCGTCAAAAGCATATCGTAACGAATCCGAGTTACAAAATATTAATTAAGTATTAGAAATACGATTTAATATATTCGTTCCAATTAACGGGGATGGCGGTGGCCGCATGGCCAGTGACAGCGACGCGCAAAAAGGTCAGAGTTTAATGTGCACAAAGTAAGAAAAAGTTTTTTTTTTATTAATATGACTAATGACCGCCTATTACCTGAAACTAAACCATGTTATTAATTTTGTTATTTTTATGTAATTGAATTAATTTTAAATTTTTTTTACTAAAAATTAAAATATGGCAACTTGGCATCCGACGTCATCTACAGAAAGCAAAGGCATTCAAGATTTGCATCTTAATAATTGACTTCAACGTGTTAGGCTGTGTTCCATAATGACATCCATTGTATTGACACGTTTTTTGCATAACTTTAGGCAATTAGTTACAATAATCAGGAAGTATTTAACATAAACTAAGGAAGAAATCTTAATGGCGGCCAATTTTATTCATGAACGTACTTCAGCTGTCAAACGATGGCAGGATGGCGGGAAATTGCTTTTTTTTTCCACAATTGACTTTATTGTGTCGGAAATAATTAATATATAGGTAATAAATCAATTAAGAGCAATTATTTTGTTTTTTTTACCTTCGTTAATAATTACATTGTAAGATGAGTCAAGAGAATTAAAATTGTTTGTCCTGTATTTTGTTGCAAAGCCGAAATTATACCTACAGCTACCAGCAGCAGAAATAACCTATTGATACAAATACAAATCTATTGACAATAAGTCAACTGTCGAAATTGACAGGTATACCGAAGGTGTGGATGGATTGTGTGAAAGTGGATGTGCGCAAGAAGTGTGAGTTCAGATATGGCGACTGATAGATGTACAGAGTACATCTTGTGACGACCCTCCGTAGGGAGAATTGATGATGATGCCAATTGTCAAAATGTAAGATAGGCAGATTTTGAAAGATAATTATGAAAGATTTGACAGTTGACAAATTTGATTTATAAATTAATATAATTATATGAAATAATTAATACATTATTGGTTATGCCTAGCACAAAACTGTATGTATGTTAAATCTTTTGAATGTTGTTTAAAATGGCATAGACGTAAACACAAATAATAATAAGATCGCATATTGAATAGAAATAAAAAGCAAAAATATTAAAAAAAAAGTATATTTATCGTATTCATTACAAATTTATAACATGCTAAAAATTAATACAAAACCCAATAATACAATATCATACAAAATTCAGGCACTTTTTACTAAAAACTAAACTTCTTGTGATATGTTTGATATATTAACAACCACAGAAAATCTGTTATAAGACACTATTGAAATTGACATTCTCTGCCTACCTACATATATAACCTATAGATACCGCGGCTGTGATTTCAGTGATTGGGCACGTTCTCTCAGTGTTGCCATTTACAATGTAAAATGACATTTGGAAAATCTCTGGTTTATATGTCAAACTAGTATGAAACACTAAATGTATACATTTGGCAGATCTGACGATGGCCATAAACAAGAAAATCATTTATTCATCTTTTACGACAAAACTAAAATATTATAAAACAATACTAAATTTCATGTAAAAAATATAATTCATATGTATTTCTTTAATTATCGGCATCACATTTTAATTAAACCGTTTTAATTCGTTTTTTTATATAAGTACACTTTTCCGTACATTTATTAAACTTTAAGGTTTCATTTGCGAAATATCTTTAGTATTTGGAATGAATATTAAGGGAAATTCTTGCAGAAATTATATTAATTATAAATAATACAATTCAAATGGCAATAATATATGTACAGTCTTATTTTATTTGAACCATAAATATATAACCTCTATACAAATAGTATAGTTTGAAATAAGAACTTTTTATGTTGTTTTTGTAACTTGAACAGTAACACAGAAATCGTTTTTTTTTTAATTATAAAAATATTTTATAAATACAAAAGTTGGTATGAAACAAAGATCTCCGGAGACTTTTTGTTTGGGTAAACACCCTCGGTGTTGCCATTTACAAATACATAATGATATTTGGTAAAATCGACTCACAATTAGACATTGTTGTATGGAACACTGCAACTATAGGTTATATATCTATGATTCGAAGGCACTAACATAGTCTTTGTTAGGTTATAAATATTGCTTATACAAATTACAAATGGCGATGAAAATATAACTAAAAATGTTATTTACTAAATTATATATATACAATACATTCTTATAATAAATACAGCATTTTAAGAAGAAACTTTTGCATGTTACTGTTTCCCCCGCTGTCTCAATGTCTGGTATTATTTCCATCTATGTGTTACATGTATTACTTTAATGCTTTTACCATATTAATGATGGAATGTATAAGAAAATTTATGTATATTTAAGATATAATGAAATCAACCCGCACTGGGCCAGCGTGGTTGACTTTGGCCTAGTCACCCCTAATAATAGGGTAGGCTCCAAGCCCCTGGATGGGGACGTATAGTGAGCTGTTGATGGGTAAGAAAAAACATGCAATCGATTGATTTTTTTTTGTATAAACATGTTTCTAATGAATTGCGTAAAATTGTATACTTTAGAATTTCTATTCCAAATTCCTTGATATTTCTTTTATAGATAAAATTTAAATATAATTTATATATGTACAAAAAACTGGGACATGTTTCAGTCTGATCCCATTATAATTAAACGAGATATTTCCTCTACTTCTTTCAATTTAATTAAAAATCACAGCTTCACGTGTGTCCTGCGAGACTTGAATACAAACCTTGCTAGGTTCTTTGAGGTTACTTCATTCACCCTGAAAGACCTTTAACTGGGTCGGAAACTACTCAGTACCTCCACACGTGATAGGGCGTGAAATATTATGTAAGCTGTATAGAAGGCAGGGGAGTCTTTGCTTGTTTGATGACATAGTGTATAGTGTGTAGTTGGTGATTAGTTCAGCAGTAGTTACTTTTTACACATTGTCTATGAAAACTAACGAAAAGGAATTATAACTGCTGCTCAGGAATAATGAAAAAAATTAGAATAAACTAGTAGAAACATTCAGATACCTATGTTTACGTCAGCATGGGAGAGATTAGAGCTTTGTGTAGTTTTGATGACATGAGACGGGGGTGAGGTGAATAATTGCAATAAATCTGCTTACGTAATATTTGAACGGCCCCTTAAGCTGAGATTTTTAATTAATATGTCTCACGAAAGATTTAATATAATAAGTATTATATGGACATGTATGGAGATTGAGATAAACTAAAAAAAAGTGTAATTTTTAAATGATACTTTTTTAAATATCGGATGAATTGATTTTTTTATTTATTATAATGTTACGTGTATTAGCAACTAATAAGATCGAATTTTGTCTGGTGGGAATCGAATATGGAATCTAAAACTACCACTAACCACTAAACTAATAGTTACCTGTCATGCTGGTTTACAAATATGTTTATCTTTTTGATTTTTTAATCATGTTCATAGTTTAAGTTCATAAGATGATATATTCTATAGTCGAATTCAATAGAAATGAGAAATGATGTATATTATTTCACTGGATGTTGAAGGCATTAATTTTCAATAGATTTATATTGGAATGTTGCTATGTTTAAATTTATGAAGCAACCATGTTTGTTTTTAAGTCTGTGCTAAGTTAAAATTTGTTACAATTTCTCATTTCTAATGAATTCCATTATACATTTCTATATGTTCTTTATATTTTTGATATGTTCTTGTTAAAATGTCTCCTATATTTGAGTTTTAATTACCTGTAACGCTAGAGGACGCCACTACCACTGTTTAAGTAAGTCGAACACTTAATTCATCGAAGCTCCACCAGATGTCACTATAACCACTAAGTCACTAATTCTCTTAGTTTCGTTTTCAACATTTTCACTTTTTTATTAACCGCACTTTTGTAATTGTTCTTTGAGTCAGTTATTCTGTGCTCAGATTTATTTCTACTTGTCAAACGTTGTTGGAATAGTTCGTAGAAGTTGGGTAGTGGAGTATCCACAAGCTGCGCCGCTTGCGGGGTGAGTAGCGGTGTCGCGTCCGAGCGCGGCGTGCCGTCGGCCAGCCGCGGGTAGCACGCGGCCATGTTCTGTATGAAGTGGTTGAACATCGCTGTCTCCGAGAACCACTCGAGGAAGTACTGGTTCTGTTTCGACGACGCGTTCTTGACGAATGATTCTTTCTGTCAAGGTATTTAATTGCAAATTAATTTAATATAAATATTTTCATTCAATAACAGGTTATTTAATTCGCCATCTAAATAGTAAATAAACATCTCTAATTATACAATGAAATGAAAAAATACTTTTTCTTAGGATTTTCTACACTATTTTTTATCTTTATGGTAAATATTACATTTAAATTTAATTTACAATACTTCTAGGTCGTCTCTGAGGAATCAGGGCGAGGGAGGGAGGGGTTAAAAAGAACAAAAACGAAAGAAAATCTAGAAATCTAAAATGTAAAATAGATATATAAACTAGTTAGAAGAGCTGCTAAAATGTTAGAACTTGGAAAAAAAAATAAAATTCAGTTTTCAATTAAAAAAAAGTGTAAAAACAAGCATATTTGGAATAAAAAAGAATCTAGTCTCCCATGGTATGTCTAAGTGTTATGATTCTGTTAGATGTATTGTTCTAACAGACACTTACGTCAAACACGACACCATTCTTGCCCATTTCCCCCTCCTTTAATTCTCTGACTATAAAATACTTCCAGAAGTCGCCCAGTATATCGACGAAGAACCTCAAAAAAGCCTCCGATATCATCACGTTTCTTGTCTTCGTGTCTTCGTGCTTGTCTCTCTGTTTGATTGACTCCATTTGTAATGACGTTTTGAGAGTTTTGTAACTGGACGTTGGTAGGATAGTCGACTCGTCGCCTTGATAGAATAACACCTTGTTCGGATGTGTTAGGTCTATTAGCATTCCCTGGAAGACAGAAAAATTGTTTTTTTTAGGAAAAAAAAATCAAAAACGATTATTACAATGGCAGAGGTGTCAGTCGAACGTGTCATGAGTGTCATACGAGTACAATCTATTAGATTTTTTTTTAAATTTACGATATACAATTATTTTGTTACATTTCATTGTTCTTTCTATCATTAGACAAAAGGAAGGAGTTTTTGATGTTTTTTTTTAAATCAAGAAATCCGATCATTGCGTTACTTTCGATACATTTTTTTTATTATATCTAATTTACTTTCCATCATCAGATGGTCAAATAGCAAATGTTTTTTTTTTGAACACATTTTTCGTCAGCGTAAACGCACAGTACACACCTCTTCAAATAGTAAGTTGTCAGAGTCATGGGTGTCGGTGCCGCTGAGCATGCCGGCCAGTATCGGTAGCGGCGCCTCCAGCACCTCGCGCTGGATCTCCGCGGGGATGCTGGCGATGAGCGGCTGCTGCCACACCAGCGGGTACAGCGCGCCCTGCAGCCCCTCCATGCACGATGATACCACGCTGACAGAGAAATGACACATTTAACTCTTATAGAATTCTCTGGAATTTAGCCCAACTTGAAAACATTGTTATCCTTGTTTATTCAAATATTTAAAATATCAACTACAATACTATTATGGAAAAAGAAGTAATCCGGCTCGAAGGACCAATTTGAGATTTGACCACAAGTTAATCGGCATTACCTAAGCTGGTTCCCCATGATGACGACCTTCCTCTCCAAGAGCAAGGAGCTGAACACCTTGATGACCAGACCGGCGCCGAAGGAGTCCAGCAGCACAGAGAAGTTGTCCTCGTCCACACGCGGCTCTATGGGCCTCTTTATGATCTTCTTTCTATAAGATGACAGAAATCGTTTAGAAAATGGACTTAAAACATTACAAGTATTTTACTCCGTTGTTCAGCATTGTTTATTGATCATAACTCAAAGGGATCACTTAGCGACGCGAAGTGCAGTTAGAGACGATACGTTAGAAAAATTACATTTTAAATTCGAACCTTGGTCCTTCCAGATCAAGCAAAACCCTTTTCGGACTGTTGTTATTGTGGAGGTCGTACATCTCTGGCATGTCCTTTACATTATCCGGCATGCTGTCCACTTTGAGGAGCTTCCGTTTATCCGGTCTGGTCTCGGTGGAGACATCTGGTCCGGTCTTGGCGAAGATCTCGCCGAGGTTGACTGAGTTCCGTGCGCTCACTGTCTGGTCTTGGTCTTTTATGATGGTGATGTCTTCCCCAGGGTTGGGAAAGTCACTTTCGAACAGCTGCTGCAGAAGTAGATTGGTCTCTACCTCCGAGTTGCCGTGCTGGGACTCGATTTCTTGTAGTACCTATAAATTTACGACACTAATAGTTTCTTAACCTTATTGCTACGGGCACAAGGTCCAGTTTTCTCAAACAGATTTCCAAAAAAATGTTCAAACTAAAATACTTCATCTATTGATGCCAAGTTACCTTATAATAAAACCCAGGCGCTCGATATTTTCCTATTATACAGTAACAGAGTGGCAGACAGGTGGTGGCGCCCTCTGGCAGCACTCGCCGGCAATACCTGACATAATCGAAAAATAATTATTGTCGTGACCCGTGTCCCAACTTCACTGGAATATAAAACCTAGTGGAAAAGCATTAACACCTTTTCCACTGGCTTCTGTACTCACCCGTAGCTGCGCTCGCCGCGCTCATCAGTCAGCACCAGCGAATACTGCTGCGCGGCGCGCGCGTCCGCCCCGTCCGCCTGCGCGCCGCACAGCGTCTCCGGGAACACCAGGTTCTCTATGTGCGCCGGCACCAGCACCTGATAAAGGAAAACACGTCAAATGAGACCAACACTATGTCCCACATTCAAATATCTGAGCTAATTCTGAGTCGTCAATTGTTTAATACAAGAGTAACTTTAAATAAAGCGGTGAGATAATTTAAAAAAAAAAACCTAACGCGAAAGACCAAGTAGACCGAAGAAGGTGTGAATGGATTGTATGATAAAGGACATGCGTAAGACATATGCGAGTTCAGATATGGACGGCAGACAGAGATGTATGGAAGAGTACATACTGTGCCGACCCTACGTAGTTAAAAGGGTAAGTTGATGATAATGTTCTAGCATACTAACCTGGCTTGGAAACACACTCTTCACGTACGCCTGTCCTGTCATATAATTCATCCCAACTAAGAGACAAATATTGAACAAGCCCCTCTCTCTCGGTTCAAAAGGCAATCCGATATCAACGCAGCCGGTCTTCTCATCTATGCTCTGATTGTCTATGCTATCATTGCTCGCTGTCAGATCATCCTTCATAGACAAAACATTCCCGCTCGAATCCGTTAAATTGAATTTGGAATCTGTAACGTCCGCCATCTTGTCTTTGGCCAGATTAGACTGGGACGCTCGGAAACTCTTCCAAGAACGGAATGTTGAATATGGGTTGTCTATTATTTCTGATTTGTACGAACAGATGGACGTTTGGTGACGAAAGCGAAGACTTTTGACATTCTTGGGATCGAGATATGCAACCCTCGATGACACCCGTCTAACGTAGTTCTTTCTTTTTTCAGTTAGACTCCGCGTCAGTCTGACAGATTCTGGAATAAATATTACAAACATTTTATTAAAATACCCCAAATAATAACCTTAACCTACTTGTTAATATTACAACTGCATTAAACAGTCTTTTTAATGCAAAAAAAAACACTTTCGTACTAGTTTTTAAAACTTCAAAAAGCGCCTTTCCCTTAGCCTTACCCTTCGAGGTCTACCAACATTACGCTGTTTTTTGTTTTCTAGAAAAATGCACAGCTTGCTTACCAAGTGTCGAAGATCTGAATGACCTATTTCTAAACCAGGAAAAACAAAGTTTATGTTCTTAGATAAAGTTATTTATAAAAGATAAGGGCTGATGCAATTACACGAAAACTTGCATGTATCTGATAGTGAGGAGTTATGATTATTTTTAACCTGACCAAGGTTGAAATGAGCTTTAGAATAAAATATTTGTATGCTTATTTACATAATAATTATTACGTTGATAAAAAAATTTAAGTCCGAATAAAACGATTGCTTTCTCGGTGTTAACTTTATATACCGACGTTCGTTTGCCTTCTCTTAAAAAAATCAACTGTCTTAACTAATCTACGTCATAAGTGCCATAGACTATAAGATATTTTTCTATTGAAAAGGCAACGACACTCACTGATGTCAGCCAGACGGCGCCTTTGTCTTTGACCACAGGAACGGAAACAATAAAAAAAGAGTACCTTCACTAGTGCTGCCATCGGAGAGCTCTGTGGGGAAGCAGCCAGGCTTGTTGTCGTCCATGTTGCAGGCCGCTGAGACAGTCTCGTAGATCTCCGTCATCAGACGGTTGAGCTGCAACACCACAAATAGATGGTGATGATCACTGATCGTTAAACCACGGCCAGCAATATATATCCGTGCGGCCCGAGCCATTCGAATTATAAAAATATTTCGAAGAAAAAACCCTTATTAGAAACAACGAATATTTTCAATAATCTTTAAAAAGGAGATTTTCTGTTGCTTCAAAATTAATTAACTGTTCTAAAACAAATTACATCTACGGGGAAACGCGTTATAACAGCTCATAAGAAAATTAAGTTAGTTATGTCGACTACTTAGTACATAAAAGTGCGGGCCGAAGTAACACCTCACATTGTACTATTTGGGCGTTGAATAGAAAAGTGTGACGACCACTGCTATAGATTGATTGTCTTCGACATGTCGAAAATATATACGCTCCCTGTGCTCGGCCTCCTCAAGCCCGGTGAAATTATAAATGCCTACTATAGGAAAACAGTAGTAACGTTACAGAAAAAAACATCTCAACCTAAAGAGTTCATTTAACTGCCGTTATCATCGTCACATAAATCACGAACAATACAATGATATCGTGAATGCAATTAGAGTTGTGACAGGCGGTATGACACAATATTGATAATACAAATTCTCCGCGAGAAAATAAGTCAAACAGTTTGTGATAAATTCTTTCACTTAATTTTACACTATGCACTCCATACAACTCAAATCAATCAATCATACTGTCGGCATCGTAATACAAAGAGGGATCCGACTGTCACACGTGTATTAATTTATAAAATACTAGCTGACCCCCCGAACTCTGTTTCGCCTTAAAGGCAATAAATAAACAGATTTTTGAATTTATTAGGAAATACCAAAAAAAAAACATTTCCTCCTCGGAAAAAAACGCTTGTATGGGAAATGGAAAATGGCTATTTTGAAGGCTTTCACGGGAGATTTTCTAATTTTTTTCACCTTTTAAACCATCCCTAGACATCCATGAACATTCCAAGAACAAGATAAGATAAATCCGTTAAGCCGTTCTCGAGTTTTAGCGAGACTAACAAACAGCAATTCATTTTTATATATATAGATTAAGATAGTTGAACATTAGTATTTTATGTTTTACTAAGTTCGGATTTGCGACACAGCCGAGATCCGACTCCCGGAGATAGCAAGGTTTGTCATTGATGGACATCATTTGTTTTTTAAACACTGTAAAACGCCTGTAAAAATCTAGGCAAATTGAAGATTTGTGTATAATGTTGTAAAAGTCCTTACTTATATCAAAATAACAAAATCTCAATTTTTTTTTATGCAAATATTATTAGATTTTTCTTACTTACTAATATTTCTTGAAACCATATCTCATAATCTTCAAAAACCTTTTATTAGGATATGGTTCAGAATAGTCGAATAGCGGGATTCGAACCCACAACTGCTAGATCGGTAGTCCGTACCCATAACCATTACGTTATTTGCGTTTCAAATTAATTGATTTCAAGATATTTGAATCAGATGTTTACAAAGTAATTCATAATATGTTTACGACAACTATAAACTGTTCTGTAAAGTTGCCGATTCGTTGATTCGTCTTTGTTTCACAACGCCGAAGTTATCTGAATTCACACCATTTGTTATTTATAAAGGAATCGATACAAAAGCAATTATTTCTTTTAGCTAACAACAATGAACTCGCAACAAATTGGCATGCTTACAAAGTTAAATTAGGCGTTGACTCACAAAGTTATCTGACAATAAATTACAAATGACTAACAGTGGGGCCGTGCCCTTTGATATACTCATTTATATTCTAACTGTTACTATATAAGTGGAAACATTTGGACCTATGTCCTAAATCTCCGAACATCTCTGAACTATGGACAACACAGGACTAAGGACATAACACAGTTAACAAGGATGTTGTAAAAATAATGGCAGCAGGTTTAATATTAAACTATTAAAACTTACGTGAGCCATTTCACTATACTATTTATAAAATGGCTTAACTCACGTGTACATCGGTCCACGAGCGCGGTATAGTACCAATCCCATTCACCCTGAAGAAAAACCCCCGATGGGCTCGAAACTGGTCGGTACCGATTTTATAAGTAGTATGGTTTACTAGGCAAGCTACATTCGAGTTATTAAATGGTCTCGTAATCCACCGTTTGTATTATGACGATAAATTACATTTTAAAGTATATTTTACTATAATTTATATAAATACCACAAAATAACGAACAAGCGGGTTCTTGTCACTCCATCTGTCAAAAAGCCGCGCCAAAAGTAACCTCACCCACTCATCTTAGACTTATAGCACAGACTCAATAACGTTTTAGAATATAGAATGGAGTGTTATTAAATGCTTTACAGTATTCTAAATTTATAGATCTACATTAAACGCGTCCCTTAGTGGTGACGTAACGACGGTATTTTGTACCTTAAAGTAAATTTCCTAACTTATATCATAAGGTAATTATTAAACAATAATAACAAATCAAAACATAATAAACACAAATGTTTTTCAACAGTGATAGTGGGCAGTAGGAAGTCGTTGATACTGCATTGTACGCGGGGATATAAATAAAATCGAACTGATAGTCCCGTGTACCGGTACATCACGCGAAAAACCCCTACTATATAACTCTGCCACTTCGACAATGGAAACCTTTACTCATATTTTCAATATTATTACAGTAGAATTAAACTGTCGAATTTTATCTTAGCTTAATTGTATTTTGTATACTAACATCAATGGAAACGAAAACTTTCTTATACGCATTACATCAGCTGACAATATCAATGGATTTATATTGGAAAATCATCATCATCAGCTCACTATACATCCACTATATAGTGAGCTGACTGGACTGAGACTGGCAGCCCACCCTATTAGAGATGAATAGGGCATAGTCGACCACGCTGGCCCATTGCATTGTCTTTACACATATCTTTGAATTCCTACTGGTATGTACAGGCATCACGATATTTTCTTTCGCCGTAAGAAATTAAAAATTACTTTGATATGATTAATTTTTTCAATTGAATACGACTATACATTTATTTGTAGGCTGTCCAGCAATGGGCATACAGGGGCGACGATAATGATGATGATGATGATAAATTTGTTTCCAAAGTAAAACCTTACAATGTCATTACGTCCCGATAATATACAACAAGTGATTCTTCATACTAAAGTACAAATGACAAGCAGTCAACTAAGTTTGTGATATCAGGGTTCTAACAGAGATGATAGTAAAAGCTTGTCTTATCAGAACAAGTCATGCAGATCATGACACCGTGTTACGTATTTAAAAGTACAAACGAAAACAGTTGATTGATTACTTTGTTTATACTTATTGTGTGATATGTCTTATCATAATTCAACGTCGCAACGTAGACGCAGCCTTGACAATCATACTTAGAAAAAAAGTTTCTTTATTAAAATAATTGTAACTTGTGTGATAGTTAATTCATCATTACCTATACGTTCCTACTGAAGGGCTCGTGGTCTATTCTATTAAGAGAGGGAAGTCGGATATAGTCAACGACATTTGCCCAATGCGGATTGACTTCACACTTCACCGATATGTGCAGGTTGCATCACGGTGTTTTCCTTCACCGTAAGAGCGTCGGTTAATGTACATATGTAGTACGAAAATGGAAAAACACTTTGACACATGATGGGGATCGAATCTGGATAATATCGAGTACGGTCCGGTCCGATCAAGCGCCTAACTTCGCCACCGAAGCTCTAAGTAGTTAAATTATTACATTTTATTAATACTTATGTGAATATATTCATTTGTATTTAACAAAACAGTAACATATAAAATATTAACAACAAGAAGTGGAGAGCTTTGCAATGTTTGGACGTAACTTTTAGACGTCAAACTTGGTGATTTTCACCACGTACTTAGTCTCCAGAATACGGACAAGAGAATCCTACGATCCAACTTTGGTTAATAACCTATTAATTTTTATTACAGCTTTAACATACTAATTATAAAACGGCTTAACTCACGTGTAAATCGGTGTCAGTACCGACTGGTTTCGAGCCCATCGGGGGCTCATCTTCAGGGTGAGTGGGATCGGTACTATCGCGTGCTCGCTCAGTGACCCAGTGAGCGACGGGCCGCGAACAGTATAGTGAAATGTCTCTGGAAAGTTTTAATAGTTTAAAATAATATTATCCTTTACCGTATATTAGTTCTGACTCGACACTATGCGCTCTTAGTAAAAATCATTAGTAACATATGTTCCTCCAGAGTATGTTAACTAACTATACCAAAATTCATCAAGATCAGGCTCGTTGTTTAGGAGATTAGTAACAACAAACATTCATATAAACTTTCGCAGTTATAATGTCACTAAGATATCTTTCTCGATTTAATGTCAAAACAACAAACGTAAAATTGAAGGGGTTCAGTAGTGAGGCAGTGAAATAGATCATAAATTATTAACACTAAGAGGGAGACGTAGAAATGTAACGTGCTAGTTTTGAAGTCCGAGGTGGCCGGCACGTTCGCTTTACGACCGTCTGGCACTAAAATGTTTTCAAATAAAATTCGTTATCCATCAAAATTTCTGTTTCCTTTTACATACGCGATGCAGCAGCCTACATACCTAAGTTACGAGGACACGGATATAAAGTTTTAAGTTACGCGTTAATAGTGGTGTTTTTAATATTTAAAATAAGACGATATTGTGTATCAATACAGGTATATTGTGTTCTGAAATGTTTATAATAATGGATTGGAAATTCTTCAATCCACATATTTCTATGTAGAATTTATTTACTAAATGTGTTAAGGAAATTACGTATTTAAATGCGTGAATTATATCTGATACCAAACGCAAAATTATCACAAGAAAACTTCGATGATCTTTTATTATAGTATAGAAAAAAACTCTTAATACGAATTCGAAGTTACAAGTTTCGTAAGCTAAACAATGTCGTTCAATTAACAGAATTATTTCTCATTAGTTTGTTTTACTCTAGATAGAATTTCACAGCACCTTTGATGATGATATTATTGTACTTTTGACAGGCGCGTGTCTCATCCAGTAAAGCTATTTGGTGACGCGTTGCCTTATTCAGGAGGCAGCAAAGACTCACTTCCAGCTGCGGTTAGGTGTAACTTAACGAACCCTCTCTGAATATTTAATACAGTTTCATTTAATGTGAGCTAGTTGCCAACTTAACGGATGGTCCGCCGTTTGTTTTGTTATTCTAAAAGTTATTCATTTTTAATTAAAATTATACAAAACTTATTCGCTAAAGTTACTTTATTAAGTTGATGAATACTTCCATAAACAGACCCTTTATTATAATAGAATGTAAGTTATGAAAAAGAACATTTTGATTACTTTTTTATTTATATATTTCATTTATATTTATGATTACCATATTATAATAAAAAGAAATTCTAGTGGCCAATCTCCTTATGTTTTCATTAAAAAAATATGAACGCGTTTTTCTAGATTGATTCAAGTGAAATAAATGACATACACAAAGTACATAGTTATATAGTTATAAATAATTTATTTCATAAATCTCGCATTGTTACACAACCCCAAAGAATATTGTACCAGTGCAAGCTCCGCCGACTCGACCTATTAAAAACAAAATTAATTTGTAAAGTAAATGTCTCCGAATTACCTCTTTACCTGCGCAGTAAAATCAAGAGCGGAATTAATTCCATTACCAATACAAACAGCCACCTCGCCGGAGAGCAGCCGCTCCTCAAACTAAGCACTCGGTTCCCTACTTCGCAAATTAGATTTCGCATAAAGCCTATTTTAATTTGCGTCGTTGCTAAACATTGCGAGCTCTTTAATGTTTAAGCGGGCGCGCAACTCCTGCTATTGACACGAGCGGGCCGCGGCCCGGTGACATTCGTCTGCCGGCGAGCAAATATGTTCTACGGCGCGACCCAGCGCCGCTTGCCGCCCGCCGCTCGCCGCCCGCGATAATAAGCTTACGGGGGCTAAGGCTTCGCCGCCCGCCGGAGACTTGCGATATTATTAAATTCTTTTGTTGTCCGCGCTGACGGAATACCAGGTTGTTTTCGTACTGTCCGGCAGCGGGATAAGCGCGGATACCTCCGACCTACATATATTATCTTTGATCGCAAAATCAACAATATAATATATCAAAATTTTTCCCCCTCTCGGTCAACTTCGCTCCGCGAAATACTGGAGTTATTCCGACAATTTAATACGCAAAGTTGAAATATAAGTAGCAGGTGCTCACACGCCGCTACGCGCTCTGTATTGCGCGAGGCAATCATAAAGCTGTATAATTTAAAAGGCGAAAATCCGGAGTCCCCGACGGATTTAGGAGTCTGAGCGCGCCTCATTTCGCGAACATTACTCTCTGTACAACAATAAAACTCATTAATTCAGCCGTGCGGTCTCGTTTTATAAATGTTTCACGTATTAATAAAATTAACAAAGCGCCGGCGGAGCGCGGGAGGGCTATTTCTCGACAAAGCGTTGGAGCAAAACACAATGGAATCTAAAATAAATACGACGACTTTAGCAAACAGCGGGCACAAAGAGTCCACCTGGCTAGCGGCGGAGAGCGGCGGAGTGCGGCCGCGGACGCTGCGCCGCGCCGCTCTCTTCTAAATTAAGTAGCCAAAGTGGACTTGGTCTAATGCCCGAAGGCGTGCCTGTGAACGCTTGCACCCTTGCATTTCATTTCCTTGCAAAGTCAATTTGTCTAACAACTTTAAAGGGAAGTTCGATGAAGCGTTTTGAATTAGCGGCTTAACTTCATTTAATGTCAAGTACTTAAAACGTTTACAATAAAATCACTTTTTTATACACAAGGTTTTATCATAAAAAGACCACATTATCCTGACCATAATCCTGTCGCGTGTCGCTCGCTCGAGATCTTATAGTTTTTGTGCGGCGCGTGCGACAGCGACCCTCGGCGCAGATCGCTATCACTGTCCGGTGCGGCGTTTACCGGCGGCCGGCCGCTGCTTATCGGACAAATTACACCGTTTTACTGAACACTCGAAAACTGCACCATGTAGACGTTTCATCGCCTCTAAACTGCCAACCCCCTACCGTTTGTACCTTTTCACTGGTATTTTCTTTGAGTTAAATACTTGAACCGTATGAAGGAATACATACTTAATGATTAATTTTGATTTTAAATATGAATTATAAGATACCTCTATCCTGGATGGATGGATGAATTACGTGATGATATGCATTGGAAGTGTGTGAGTTATGGTATGACGGCTGACAGAAATGTATGGAAGAGTAGTACATACTTTTTTTTTACGCTGGGAAATGCATTTCCGCATCCCCCCCGTTTTCGGAGGGGTATATGGGCCTCACCGGCCGAAAATCAACGGGAATACCCACTAAAACCCAGCGATGTTCCTTCGCGT
>JAODUI010000011.1:653530-678536 GCA_027563995.1 Papilio gigon | reverse complement strand
GGTACTGACACCGAGTTGCACGTGAGTTAAGCCGTTTTATAAGTAGTATAGTGAAATGTCTCACGAAAGTTTTAATACTTTAATTTTAACATATTTAATTATATTTGTTCATAAATATACATTTTGAACGACATACTTAGAGCGTTATTACCGAGCATAGAAAAAATTCAACATACAAATAAATAAAAAACTTACATAAAATCCTGGCACACATACACTTTCATACACTATTAAAATAAAAAGAAAAAAACACACACAAGTATCACACAAATAGTGAAAAACGGGTAACCTTTGAATTCCATTTCGCTGTTCGTATTTGAAGTTTTAAAATCGAACGAATGAAAAGCAGCAATGGTTATAAAAACTCAGCGACCCGACGAGCACGTGTGTCGGTAGGCAGCGATCTAATTTGTATAATTATGAAACATAAAGTGTCTCGATAACAAATTTATTACGATAGAATAATATTATGCAACAATACACAATTCAATCTGCAAAAATAATACAAATTATTTCAAATTATTATTCGTTACAGATTTTTTTTATGAAGCTAGTTAATCGTCGTATAGCAAGCAGTTAATAACGTTGTTATTTTGGAACTAATATATGTCAAAAGAGTAATAAAAGAAAGTAATGTCGCGGTCAATGACTGCCCTTAAAGTAAAAGGTTCGTTTAAAATGGGCCTTGGCATGTAAGTGTTCGCATTTCTTGGCTCCCTCCCGCACACCGCGGGCCGCACATACAAGCGACGCTAGGTCACTTCTCAACATTGTGACGTATAATTATAGAGATAATGATGCAATTAGTGATGTTAATTCGTTTTATACATTTATCGATAAATCAACATATAATTATCGACACATGTAATCTTAAAAGCATTGCCATTCATGCAAAGGCTTCGTCGGGTAAATTTTCTTTTTTCATCTAATATTCATACACCAAACTACATGTTTAAAATCTGTCCTTCCTAGAAGTTCTGTTTTAATTCGGTGTTAAACTATATAAACCCTTATATACACTAAAGTAAGAGACGAGCCACGACCGCGAAATATCAATCCCACTCACCCTGTATAGCCTAAGAAGGGTTCGTAACTAGTCGGTACCGAGACACGTTGAATAAGAGTTAGTCGTTTCATATTTAGTTTAATTCTACATTACTTATTTAAAGTGTAACAATGTCTAATACAACTTGATTTATCATTTCTAATAAACTATAAAGACGGAATATGCGTGGTTATTAAAATTTCTTACACAAACTACACTCTTATTAAAAGCTTATTTGATTAAAAGTTAAATTAATTTGTATTACAAACATTTACGATTTTTTTTGTTGTAAAATATCGATATTAGTATATCATAAGTAACAACACTGGCCAACTAATTATTGCTTGATAAGGTATCGGAGGGGTCCAAAACATTTCGCCGATCAGACAGTCGGTCGCCGGCGACACGCCACAATTGGGTCCGATTTTTATCATCGCGCGAACTGGATCAAAGGCAACGCGGCGAACATCAAAGACGCCATCTCTTTACATTTGATCCGAATTCGCTGTAACTTGACCCGAGTTATCGCGGTGTCAACGAATTAGCGATGTGTTTTTGTTTATTTAGTATTTTTAAATCCAAGTACGAATGCACTGGGAGATTTGAAACTGAGTTAAGGTAAGCTTTCACTGCTGAATGTACCGACGCGACCGTTCGCGGTGTTCCACCTCACAGCTTACTTCCACCTTACACCTTACGTTAGCTACAGTCGCTTGAACGTTTCCTACGTATTGAGACGACGACTCGGGCACAATAGCCATTTTCACAACAGCAGTTTTTAAATATGTTGCGAGAAAAAAGTCGGTTAGTGGTCATAGGATGTACAAGACTAATTGCTTTTTTACAATTAACCCGCTTTTTGTACTCCTCATTCGTTTTATTTTGTAAAAAGGTGCGGAGGTGGTAGACAAGGGTTTTTTTTTATAAAGTTAAACACCACGAACGGTTGCTATTGTACAAAAATATATGTCCCTTCACATTTCCATGTTTATGTATGAAAAAAAGACACTAAGAAAGAACTGTAACATTTTGTTAGAGGAAAAATAATCTCAATGAAGTTGAAAGTAATGTTCAAATTTTCACGCTTGGCTGGTTTCTGGTCACAATGAAGGCTCGGAGGCTAAATACAAGGCAGTATTGTATCAGTAGAATGCAATGTTAACAAGTTTTTTTTAAAGTAATTACAATATCGTTTTAGTATTGTAAAACTGCGGTTGAAAATTTTTTTTATTTTTTTTTTAAATTCAAATATAAAATTTTTGTTAATTCATTAATATTTCAATTACCATTTCAACGAAACTCTAGGGTTTACAATAATCGAATGACGGGATTCGAATTGTCGACAACGTGATCGGAAATCCGTACCCTTAACCATTACACTACATATGAACAATCGAACTGTTTTCCATATAGATGTTTCATCATCATCATCTTATTAGCCTAATGTAGTCAACTGTTCAACGTAAGCCTCTCCCATCGGTTGCTACAATGACCGGTCCTGTGCCGCCCGCATCCAGTGCACTCCCGATACAGCTGTTTAGATGGGTTCCTTTTATGGAAATTGATTACCTAACAAGATAACGTAGTACTGAAGAATTTCCCTGACTGTTAGGATATGATGTCACTTGATTGATGGGACTTAACCGTTACAAAATAGATCAACAACCGAACCCTATACCGTTCGCCTATCTAACGTAGCATTTTTACTTCATTCGGTTCACTCCTATGAAGCATGATAATAGAATATATATATTTTATTATCACGCTATTCTATTATATAAAATAGAATATTTTGTTTTAATATTTCAAGTACTATCAATTCATTTATATATTGAAACAAACATATGATGTAAATAGTGTAATAAGTATATCAAATTCAATGGAAATGAGAAATTATAGCTGACAATATTATTTGTTATGAATTGAACAAAATTGTCAGTGTTTAAATTTATAAATGTCTTTTTTTAATAAGTCTATGATTGTAGAATTATAAAGGTAATATTGTTTAGATAGTGTTCAATATCACAAAAATATTAAAACATAATAAAATGTATAAATAAATTAAAGTAATAACTAAAGTAAAAAACATAAATTCATAAAAATTACTAGCCGACGGAATTTAGTTCATGTTACCTGTAATTATCGTTGCAAGGTCATGCTGCACTCTGCCTACCCCCTGTTCGTGTTTGTCAGCTATCGTGCACACGGTAAAAATTAGTTGACTATCTCTTGTATTCAAAACTAAATAAAGTGATTAAATGTTGAATATTACACTAAAATACGGGAATCTCCTACTACCACGACCAAAACAACTGAAGAACTCCCACAGATAGCTGTTATAATTTCTCATTTCCAATGAATTTAATATTGCACTTGAAATAGGTTATATTTGAGTAATAATTTAACTAACTAGAGTGGCGCAGCGACCCGAAGCGTGTCTTGGCCTCCGACAACAAACGTCTCCAACCAACTCGACCCCGCGCCATCGCGACCTAGTCCTGGACTTGCAGCTCTCTTAGATCTTTCTGTACCTCGTCTATCCAGTAATAATTTACTTTATTATTATTATATTATTTTTATTGTTTACTTTTAATTGAACGACTGAACTGAAGAAAAACACAATGTTCGAAGTTAGAAGATTTTTTTTTTTTACAAAAATGTATAATCCAATTTTGTACACGGGTTAAGTCACGCGGCGATGCTTGTATCATTACTGCATGTCAATGTGACCTTCGTAATTCCATAGCTGATAAATAGTCTGTACTGAATATTAATTAATCATACTATTGTCAACATAATTACAAGGTCAATAGTATTTCATGTACTATGTGCACTTTATGTATTTTTATGTCATATAGTTAAATGAGATGAGATTGAATGTAGATGGCTGTAAAGGTAGAGGAATACCGAGGGTGTGGATGCATTGTGTGATAGAGGATATGCGTAATGGTGTGGGTCCAGATGTGACGGACAGAGATGTATGTAGCACATACTGTGACGACTCTATAAGGAAAAAGGCAGGTTGGTGATGATGATGGTTTTTTGTCCGACATCTATACACGCGACATGCGGTCTGTACTCTATTTTTCGTCGCGCATTTGTTTTTTTAAGTTCCTTACACTGTCTTGTAATACTGAGTTCTTAGTTATTGTATATATTTATTTTATTGTGTGAGAGTGAGTGACAGTTTGCGACCGTGAAATACCAATCCCACTCACCCTGAAGATCTCCCGATGGCCTCTACACTAGCCGGTGCCGACACCGCGATTGTTACTCGTTTCATTTTTGTTTTGCTTTATGTTTTTTGTTCTGACATATGTAAGTACCATTAAAGAATATAATTTGCTTTCCACTAAAGATCAAATAGCCATCAAAGCTGTTACGTATCTTGCTGAGGTTTTCGATTTGAAGTGCGACCAACTTGTTTGAACCGATAAGACGGTGCTGCCTTCTGTTAGTGCTTTTAGAAAATAAATAAAACCTACATACGGAAATGATATGAAAGAAACACGTGAGTGTTAGCCGGTTTATATTTAGTACTCGACTGCGTTAAGTTGCGTCATGGAGTAATTAAAATCACATTGACTACAGGCTTTGAAACAATGGACGATCGTACCAAGATGTCTATCTCTGGCGTGCAACTTAAAGCAGTATTGAAACATATAGTAAGATAAATATAGTCGCAATAGTGTGATATAAGAAATAATGAGCATATAAACAAGAAGGTGATGAGATTGACTGGATGAAGGTAGAGAAAGAGAACAGTAGTACATACAAAGAAAAAGTTGATGATAATAAACTACTGGTATTTTGAAGTTCATAAAGTAAGACATACGGAAAGCGTCCAGCAGTGGGCAGACAAAAGCTGATGATGATGATGATGGTGAAAGTGAAACAGTGAATATTAGGAACTAGTTGTGTCGAAATTACTGAGTTTGCCTTTTACAAGATTGTAAAAAATATTTCTAAAGTTAAAACTCACCACTATATAGACAACCGAATTATAAAAAATCTCTCAGTCACTGTCAATACCCAGTTTTAAGTACTGAAGATGACGTTTACTTCCGCCTACACTACCAGCATTGTATCAAATGATTACTCTGATGATCTAATTGCTTATTATTGACGTATGTAATTAACACCATTATCAGTAACCCCCTCCCACAACCACGATGGCAACGCTATAAGAATGTCGAATAACTGCGTTTATAATACATTTTTTAGACAAAGGGGTAAACCAGCCATGCGTCAGCCTAACGTCAATTTATCGGACGCCCATGGCCTCTCCATCACTATAGATGTGTTGAAGGACTTTAAATGTATATATACGGCGTATACAACATTTTATTCTCTGATGATGATGATGATGAAGATGATGACGTATCAGATAAGATTAGAGTATGTACAATTCAGAAGTACTTATCATTCAAGGCAAGATATTAGGTAAAAGAAGTTCAGGGAGAACGCGAACATCTTGGCTTTAAAATCTGCGCCAATGGTACGGAAAAAGTTCCCGCTCTATATCTAGGTCTGCGGTGTCCAAAGTCCAGGTTGCCATGATGGTCGCCAACCATCGTTAGAAGATGACACCCGAAGAAGACGAATTCAGAAGTAATTTCTCAATGAATTGTTCAACCGCAAAATCGATCGATTCCAAATTGCTTGCACGCTATGTAGTTGGCGACACCCCGTCTACGCCGCACCTTTACTTATTACAACGACGGCTTTTTCTAGCATTTGCACTAATTAATTGAACTTCAAGTTATTCCAAAACACGGGGAGACAGAGATACCAAAATTGATTAATAAGAGAAAGTATTATTAAATTGTAATTTATTAAATGCACAACTGTAACTTAAGGAGTCAGCAGAGATACACAATTTTGAGTTCCTTCACGACACACACCACTTTGTATAATTTACAACGAGTGAACTCAAAAACTACTAGACAGATTTAAAATTGTCACTTATTAAATTATTTTATCGGTGAACTATGTTAGGTTGATGATGGCGATGAAATTATTATGACATTAAAAACCTATATGATTACTGAATAGCATAAACTATATTTATCTATAGGAGTGTGGAGCGTCCTCCTTCCAGAGGGACCGATGACTTAGTGCGGCAGGCAGTCGTTGGATGCGGAAAGAGGACCGCTTAGTGAAAGGCATTGGGAAAGACCTATGTCCAACAGTGGGCAGACAAGAGCTGATGATGATGATGATAAACTATATTTATGATTTTTAATAGATTTTTGAATTCCACTCCGACGATGTCGTAGGCAAAAACTTGTTCTCTTTGAATATAGTTAAATGTTAAAACGTTAGTAATTAAAACAGCGTAGTATATGAAATACATACGTTTAGGAAGCGAGTTAAAAATCAGCCAAAACTATACAGATCAAGGATATGTAATATATTCACCGTTATCGTACGTTTCCATTTATTATCTGTGCACCGAATATGCAGAAAATAATGACCCAATTAACTATTCAATCTACGTCACTACAATTAAAAACAAACGACACCAAACAAAGAAAGAAAAAGCGGAGAATGGCGTAATACAAATGTCATACCCAAAATCAATTAAATATTCGCACAAATTTTACACATAAATTTTACACACAAAACACAATTATACACAAATTTGTTTGTGCAAATTTATCGAGGCCAAACACAAGCACAGCCCCTCGTCGTAGTTCGACGACTAGCGCGGCGCCGGTGGAAACCTTCGTTACAAATAAAGGCAGGTTTACATTCAATCTTACCACTAACATGTTAATATAATTAGATATAAAACAAAACTCTCTCCTTTTTCTTATTCTGTCTGTCTGTCTGTCTGGATTGAACTAAAAAAAACTACAAATAAGTTTTTTGTGTATACGAAATCTGAAGGCTCCGATAATAATAACTCTTTACTAGTCAATTTTAAACACAAAGCCTTATTATTTTTTATAATCTATACTAAAATTATAGAGCTTTCTTGTAAGTGACGAATAAACTCAAAAACTACTGGAATTATTTCAAAAAATAATTTACTATTAAAAAGCTAAATTATCACTGGGGAACACATATGAAGCGCCAATAGCCTAATTGTTAAGGGTACAGAATACCGATCGAGCGGTCGTCGGTCCGAATCCCGCTTTTCGGCTGTTATGAACCATATCCTAACATAAGCTTCTTCTAGCTTACCAGGAATGGTTACAAGAAATATTAGTAAACTAACTAAAATCTACTAATATTTTATATAATAAAAACATTGACTGTCTTTATTCGTAGATTTTTTTTTTAGTTCCACGCCGACGATATCTTCTACAAAACTAATAAAATATACATAAGAATATATTTACTTCATAACCATAATTTATATACGAATGTTTTCATGTAAAATACAATAATTTACAATTTCACTGCAAAAATTTACATTAACGGTAAACAAGCAATAAACACATGAAATTACTACGTCAAGAAAGTCAAATACTTCTTGTTTTATTCAATATGTATAGATAAACGTCTTAATGTCGACTTGTGTGTAAACATTACAAAATTATATTCATTGACTGTTACACATGAAGTAATGTGTAAAAAGTCATACAACGCACACAATGGAATCTATTCTAAAGAAAATTCGTAAAAAACCAATACATATTTCCTGTCACTACTTAAATTTTCAATTACGAATATTGAAATAAAAACTTATATAACAAAAAAAACTCGATTTGTTTGTCCAACAGTGGGCAGACGATGAAGAACCGAAGGCTACGACGTGTCAAGTCGAAAGTGTTCTCGAATAAGAATAAATGTTTATCCTTTTATAAAATATTTGTAATAAAATAGACCAGTTCCATGGAAGCCTGCTCTAACATTTCGTGACTTTTTCCGTCGGCGGCGTGACTCATTGAAGATAATATCTCTTACTGTACATCCCCACACCACGCTAACAACCATCAGCACCTGACACTATTATAGCTCTTATTACGTAGTACTAAAATCTATAATAGCTTGCAATTATATATCGCAACACCATTGACTAGAGTACACAGTGATTGTGTGCGTTAGCCGAGGCGCTCTGTAACAAAATCTGTTTGTATTTTTGTTTGTCGGCTTGTCATAGCTTGCAATTTTTGAGATTAACTGACAAACAATTGAATATCGTCTGAATTTTTGACAAAGTTGTCCGACCCGGTGGACTTCAGTCATGTAAAATTATGATAATGCAGTAGCTCTCCCTGGCAATGTTAGAAAAATATCAAATGACTTTTGTAGTCCTGTATGTTTTCTGTCAGAACTAAAGGCCAGAGCATTTCATTTTTTCTCTATAAAATACTAGTAGATTTCAATTAATTTACTAACATTTCTTATAACCATTCCTGGTAAGCTTTAAAAAGCTGCTTTAGGATATGGTTCACGACAAGTTAAATGTTGGTATTTGAACTTACGACCGCTGTACGTACTCTTAACCACTAGGCTGTTGGCACTTTGCGGATTTTTTACCGTGCTTGATAGAAACAAGGATGTTTTTACATCGGTTTCTTGTTATACTGTACTATACAGTATGTTCGCAATTTATTTTTTTTATTTTCCATGATGAGTCTTCATTTTTAGTAACTACAAGTGTGAGAATTGTGTAAAGCGATAAAATCTATTCTATATACGCATATTGCTTAACAATATAACATAATTGTTACAATATGTCGGTCACGGTCGACGCTGAAATGTTTACAAAGATTCACATGTAATTACATAAGTGAACAATTAACCTGAATTTAAGGTAACTTAATTGTTACTTCAACTTAGCATCTTTAGTGAAAGGCAGTTCAAACACGCATCATAACAATTCTTGCCGCCACACGTAGAGTCGCTAAAAGTTCAGTAAGGGCTTACCCACTTACGCAAAATACCAATTAGTCGTGGAGTTGCGGAAAACAGCCCCAACTACTAACTAAGGGCATACCTTGTTGTCCAGTTTCATAAATCTGTACTAAAGGACTCCTAAGTAACAATTAAATTACTCTGAGTATTCAGAATTAAAGTAATAACAATAATTTTATAAACATACTACTTAATTTATCTTGTTACCGACTGGCAACACTTCTCGGTTGCGTTCAGAAATATCAACAAAAAAATATATAAAACGTAACTTTACTGAACTCATTTCTAAACACAAATGAACGTCACGACCAACTTTTCACTTAGTACTGTAACACGCTACTAGATGGCGTTGAATTCAAATGATATAAAGAACTTGTTCGTTGAAAAGTTTTAAAAACAAAATTCGTACAAACGTTACACATATAACATTTAATAAATATTTTTTTTTATTATATTGAAACATCTTTAACGTCAATAACGATACTTAACCAAATAACTTAATCTCACGATATAACTACCCCAAGGTTAGCAAACTTAGTTACAATTCTCAAGGTCAATGACCTTTTATAATTGTATGTGTTTCTTGTAGGAAGAAGTATTTTCCATTCGAAGAAAACCCAACTTTGAATAAAAACAGTTTTCACCACAACTGTACAAACCATCTCGTTCTTACACGCGATCTTAAGCTATTTGAACAATACTGCAGCACAATACTTTGCTAATTTAAACTTAATGTAAAGGTGATAAGATTTCAATTCCTTTATCAATGGAATGTCAGTGAGTAATGCGCTGGGAAGCTTCCCAACAGATGTGGCGAAGACAATGGATTTGATTCATACGAAGTCGTCTTCACTCGATAAATACAATACCCTGGTTAAGACCGTGTACTCGACTTTAAGTGGCTTATAATGTACCGTTAAGTAATTTATACTAATATTATATTAGACAAGAATTCATTAAAAGACTAAAATTTCTAGGCTAACATTCTTACGATGTAGGAAAACATCGTGATACATATATGAGAAGTAATTCAAAGATAGATGTGAAGTCAATAAGCACTGGACCAGCGTATTTAACTAGGGCCTAGTGACCTAACTTGGGACAGTTCCAAGTACCACTAACGAGGGAGCTGACGAAAGAGTGACATCAAATGAATGAACGAGACAATTCTGTCTTTAAAGGTGTAAAGACTAGACCAGTGACGTCACTTCATAGATCGTAAGGAGGAATGTAGTTTAATAAACAAGTTACAGAAAGAAATCTCAATTCATTAGATTCAAATACAAGATAGAAATCCTTGGTATGGGATAAACTAGACTGGATACGGCCATGTTTTTACAATGTCAGTTAACAGTAGAAGGGGTCGTGGTGAAGCTTCGTTATAAAAAAAAACAAAATAAATACTCACATTTTCTCTATCCACATCCAATTGTGTGTTATCCTTCTTCGCCAGCGAGAACCTTGTAACTGGTTTGATGTCATTCTTCTCGAACTTCCTGTACCTCCTGGTGTCAGTGTTAAACTGTTTTTCAATCGTCTTCTTAGCCGTTTTGAACTCTTCGCAAACATTATCCGTCGATTTAGAAACTTTCTTTGTAAGTAAAAGTTCTTTTTTAACACAATCATTATCAAATTTCTTCTTAACTTCATTAATAAAAACTCTTCCTTGATAGATCGAATCTTTCGACATTCTTTTGTTTGTTTCCGTCTCTGTGTCGCTGAAACCTACTTCGAAATTCTGTCTTAGTTTTCGAAAGTCGATTTTGGATGACTTAGTAAAGTCCGGAGTTGATGGTCGGGATATTTCGCAGGGTATGTCGTATATTTTCTTATCCTGTAACAAAAATAAATCAATGATTAGTTTTTTTTTTTACAATGACCTCTATCCCACTTAACATTAAGTGGTGAAGAAGTCGAGAGATGATACTGATTAGCTTAGCAAACACCTTTTCCCTCTACTCTTAAAGGATCCGAGGTCATATTTGGCCGGCAAAACTTTTCCTATTAAAAAGCAAAAATCTATCTCATCTCACGTTAACAACTGAACTATTAAGACCGAGGATTATTTACAACATACACGATCTATATTTGATTCACTTCCATGACAACGAAAACTTCTGATAAAGCACACATCAGATAGTAAATCAGTATCCTGCTTGAAGGACCAATGATAAACATACAGATAACAAAAATAGCATACAATTGACTGATAAAACTCCAAAACAAACGAGACCGTGTATTAATAGTACTGATTAAGCAACATGACATGGACATATGTCTAGTTTGGGCTGCGTCAACACTGGACAAGAGTAAAAAGAAAGTGGTCACATCACCAGGCTGCGAGAGACATCTGTTGTACGATGACTCAACATATTGCACTTTCTACGCAAATAGATTAATATAATTTGAAACACACTTGTCATGTTTGCTTCTATATTTGACGGTATAACCTTAGCAAATATGGCCGACCACTCGTCCGATAAATGCCCGGCTAGACTAACAAATATGTCAGATTTCTTTATTTCACATCGTGACAAAAAGGGAACAAAGCAGAACTTGCAATGAAAAAACTAGTACTCTCGGATTTCTTTGTAAGTAAAGTATCTTTTGCTGTGAAATTCAATTGACTGCGAAAACATATAACAGTTTTTTTATAATGAGAGAGATACAATCTTTTATATGTTGCAGCAATTGAAATCTACGATTGCACACATGCAAGTCTTACAGTTAAGAATCAACTCAGCTATATAAACGTTTAGTAACATGTTTTAATAACTTCTATTATATCGAACTGTCACAGGATAAAATATGTATGATTCAGAGATTAGTTTATAGTTAGGTCGCTTGAGCGCGATCTCTGCTTACACTGTTCCAGGCGAGTGACGTAGTGACATGTATACTGTCTCATTCTTCTTTGACAACCCCAGAACACTTGATAATAACTACTATCCCTTTTATTGTCTTTGACTAAACAGAGACAACAATATGTGATAAGTGTATTTCAGTCCAAACACTATTGCTCGTGATTTCGTCAGTATAAAAAAAAAACAAATTGTCAAGTTACTCCCGCATACATCAGCTACCTTCTAGTAAATGCCCCGTCAAAATAGAGAGCCGTCTCGGTATTTACCAGGAATAAACTTAGTCTTGCAGACACACAAAAATAAAATGTCACATTATAAGTAACCAATATAATATATAAGGAGAGTTGGATATTTTTGAACTACGCAAAATTCAATTTTATTAGTATTACACAAATTGTAAGCTAATTCGTAATCAAGTCAATTAATAAAAATATTGATAAGATTTAATTGGAAACAAGTAATTATATCTTTCATAAGAATTAGGTCACACCGCGTTACAATGAACATTTCATCACTCCAGAGATTTGCCAAACGAAACAATGTTATGCGTAATCAACATTTGATTACAATTCCTGATTCATCTCAGCCTAACATAAAGATCAATTGTCCAGCTTTCACAACAGTAATATTACCTATTGACCTTTCAAGAAATTTTATACAAATTTTAAGGAAATATCGTAATATTGAAAACATGGTGATGTCCTCCGTGACGTATCAGTCATTAGCGGACCTTGCTACCTGCGGGAGTGGGATCTGAGGTGACGGAGAGAGGTAATCATCATCAGTATAGCTTACATTGCCTCTCGACGCATTTACATATTCTACAATCTTCACCGTTATTTAAAAAGTCATCATCATCAACCTGCCCTTTTCCTTACGGAGGGTCGGCACAGTATATACTTTGTCAGCCGCCATTTCGGAACTCACATAGGTCCTACGAAAATCCACTTTCACGCAATCCATCCACACCTTCGGTCTTCCTCTACCATTATAACAGTCCACATTCAATCTCCTCACCTTCTTATTTATGTTCTCATCTCTTCGCGTAACATGTTCATACCGTTATTTAAAAAGTACATATACATAATTACTATCATTGCTTCGATTTAGTTTCCGCGTGTTGTTTGTAAGGCCAATTCAAATCAATTGACCAAAGCAACGTAACGGGGGCAACGAATTTAATGTACGTCAACACAATCGAGAATTTTCTTACAAACAAACTATTTAATGACATTTTATTAAGTTATGTAGAAATAAAAATCTCGTATATATTGTTATGTATGTATTTTATTTTATGACAGTATCAAAGGTGTTTTCAAGAGTGGGGTGGTCACGAAATAGT
Source organism: Papilio gigon (assembly GCA_027563995.1). Taxonomy (NCBI): domain Eukaryota; kingdom Metazoa; phylum Arthropoda; class Insecta; order Lepidoptera; family Papilionidae; genus Papilio; species Papilio gigon. Next base: position 665,416 of record JAODUI010000011.1, on the reverse strand, counting down.
CTCATAGCCGCCATTTTATAAATCTGACATTCCTTTGTTTACTGAATTGCAGCGTTCAATTGAAATCAAGTATGTAGAGATCACGTCTGCTATATAATATACTGCAGATGCATACCAGTTTCGAGTCAATTAACATGATGAGAACATTCTAGACACGGTCCAGAGTGTAATCGAACCGCACATCTTATAGACACGTCGTGTCGTTGACATGCGCCCACGCATTGCATAGGATTACGTCGACGAATTGTACAAATGTAATTTATACGGCCGAATTATAAAAAAAAACAACACTGACTGTTTTCTCTGCCTACACTACATATAACGAGCCATTCGTGTTTTATTTGAAAAAAAAACGACGGAATTGACCAATGCGTATTAATTTACAAACGTCATCGCAAAATGTTATCTAATATTCGTCCCCATTATGAAATAAGTAAGAATTACAAAATAACAAATTAAATCAATAAAAGTGTATAAAATCTATTTATTTAATTATTATAGTCTAGATCTGGAGTCTAGATAATTGATTTTCTACATAAGATCGTTTGACCGATATGTTATGTAATATAAAACATTAATATGAATGAAGCGAAAGTCGGAGACCGGAACCATTCGGTAATGAACGAACGATACCGATGCCGACTTCAAAGATCCGACCGAATGAACATAATTATCATAATTATACCGCAATAATTCTCCTATAAAAGGAGGGCAGGAATGCAAGAAATATAAACGGACTATGGCAGTCTAACGACGAAATTTAAGATTGTGTTTTGTTTCGAAGCTCGAAAACTCCAGAATTAAAATATACTCTTTCCTTATATTAATGTATAACATTGCCAACAATTATTTTACAATATAATTTGAAATGACAAAATCGTAATAGCCGCATAGAATTTGTCGTTCAATTGTTTTACTTATCTTCAACGTTGCATTGAAATAATACATACAGTATATTCAGATAGTCAATTGAATTACTATTATTAGGTAACGGGGAGAAATCTTCAAAAGATACCCTGCCTTCTGGGGGAAAGGCAGGGTTATGTGGGATTCATACTCACTAAAACCCCCTCGGTGGCCATCCTCAAGTGCGATTGCGAGGGCCCCAGGATCTCCGGAGGAACGCACCGGGACCACATTGACGATGGCCTAGTCACACCTAATTAGGGTAGACTACGAGATCCTTTTTGGCGACGTGTAGTGTGCTGATAATGAAATGAAACATATTACTTTTTCTAATTTTGGCTTAATTTACAGCTATGTCTGTGTTATATAGTAAGCAATTCGGAATTATTTTACATATAGAATAACATGAAAAGATAATATGAACGTTTTAATAGTAAAATGGTTTATGAACGTACCAAGAACTCTTCAGTTAAAGTACCAGGAAATCATAAACGTAGAAAATCTAATACAAATAAAATGTGTTACATTATTACTACATTAGTTGAATTTCGAGTAGGAGATTAGATTCGGGCGGCGACTTCCATCTTGAGTGTAGAACAAACATCCAGTTTGTGGTCAGATTATCTTTGAAACGAATTATCGAGCCATTATCTAGATAGCGTTCTAACCTAACCCAGTTTGGGAGATAGTGTGTTTGCGCGTGACCAGTTTGGAGAGAAATTGTTACATATGTTTGACTAACAATTATCGAAATGGGTCATCTGGTTTATTTATTTACTAAATTTTACTCGCGACTTTGTCCACGCGAAAAAAGAACTTTTGTAACCTTACACAGGTTACATAAGTTTAGCTGTTTTAGAGACATCTACTCACTAACATCGGTTCAAACTTTTGTGTTTTTTTATAAGAGATGAGGACAAACGAGCGGATGACAAAGGTGGTCATCGATGCCCAGATATCTTCAATACCAGAGGACACACTGCCTTTGAGAAAGTACGCTCGCTGCTCGAAAGACCATAAGACCTACTTATAATATTAGTAAGATTGGAATAAGGATGTTTGTTGTCAAGCACTAGTGTAATCAGCTAATCGATGTGCATTTGTTACCATCTTATGTACTAAAAATAATTATTTTATCTATAATAAATAAAATTGCAATGTATGTGTGTCTATATTATTGCGAAAAGATGATGAGCACATAACCAAGAAGGAGATGAGATTGAATGTGAATGGCTGTAAAGGTAGAGGAAGACCGAAGGTGTGGATGGATATGCGTAAGAAGGTTGTGAGGTCAGATATGAGCTGACAGTGATGTATGGAAGAGTACATACTGTGCCGACCCTAGGAAAAGGGCGGATTGATGATGTCTGTATGTAATAAAAAATATTGTTTTACTCAAAATTAAAATACAAATACCGTTCGCAAGTCCGCGTTTTTTCTTAATAATGTCCGAAACAGGTGTACCAATTTTGATAGGACTTCATCATTATTATCAACCTAATGTAGTCCACTGCAGAATGTAGACCTCCCCCATCGATTGCCATGACCGGTCCTGTGCGGCCCGCGTCCAGTGCACGAGGACTTACTGGTGATTGCAAATCGCGTGCGGTCACTAGTCTATTATAAAAAAGTGCTCCAAATAATCGTATTGATAACTACCGTCGTGATAATTCAGGTATGAAATGTCACTGATATAATATCGAGTATCGAGATTCACCTAATATCCATTACATGCCATGTATGATTCACTTTTAAATGTCTAAAAATTCAACTTGTTATCAACTTGACAGATAATGTGATGGTCGCAGATTGGCAATTTCGCTAATGTTTTTCCTTAAAAGACCCATCTATATATACAATTATATAATGGCAAAATTCTTTTAAATTTGTTATGTAAGATCAGGAGTGTGGGGTGTCCTCCCTCCACGACTTTTTTATACGACGATTAGAGACGGGATCACTTTGATGTGTATCCTCTCCTCTCTCATCGTCTGTCCTGCAATTGTAGAGCAACCACAGGTGCGTTGCCGGCCTTGGAGAGAGAGGTATGCTCTTAGTGCGGACGGCAAGTAGTCGTTGGATGTGCAAGGAAGACCGTATACTGTGGAAGGCATTGGGAAAGGCGTATGTCTAACATTGGGCAGACAAGGGCTGATGACGATGATCTAAGTTATTAGATCATAGTAAATTGGAAAAAAATTGAACGCTGCACTGGTACAGTTATTTTTTAATAAAACAGAACGCGTTATGTTCAATGTTCAGTGGCGGCTGTTCTCTTATGGAAGATACGCGACTCCTCACCATACATTATACTACTTATAAAACGGCTAACTCATGTGTAAATCGGTGTCGGTATCGACTTGTTTCGAGCCCATCGGGGGCTCTTGTTCGTGAGTGGGATTGGTACTATAGCGCGTTCGCGGCCCGTTGCTTTCATACAGTATTGCAACTTTTTTTTCGTACTTATATATTATTATAACTTTGGTTCACTGCGTATTTCGAATGCTCCAGGGTCCTTTTCATAGTCTCTTTTTCAATTTGATACCATTTGCAAATAGAAAATTAGAAATGTCGAAAACGTATCCATAGTTAGTACTAATTAATCGATCTTTATATTTTTCTCATAAGATTTTTAATGCAAACTCATATTTATAACATTACGATAAGGTGCAAATTCAAATTTTCTTCAACTGGAGCCAGTGAAGTGTTGAGTTGTCAAGTTTCCCGGGACCACCGGAGCCCGCATCGCAGGCGCGGCCCTGACTCCTTATCACTCGGGTTATTCTGCTATTACACACAGTCTATTAATTCTAAGGAATAAAACAAAAAAATATATAGAAAAACAGTACAAAATACAATTTTATTGGTAACATAAAATTAGACGTCACATATATACATTCAAATTATCAAAATCCTAAAGTCAAATACAATAGACATTTTGAAACAATGTCAGTTATTAATCGGTCGAAGAATGAAATTATATAATTGAAATAATAAGATTAGATTTAATAAAATAAAATGCCAAGTCGAAATATTATTTAAATAATTCAACCGGATAAGCCATAAGCCCCGACTTCGGGTCAATATTATAAACAGAATAAAGTAATACCATTAAAGAGCATTAAAGCAATCAGCTAGCAACAGATGTATATAGCGTTCTAGAAGTAATAGAATATTTTCAGTTTTCAGTTTCAGTGGTTAAATTAAAAATATGTTTCATCATCATCATCATCATCAGCCTAATGTAGTACTGCTGAATGTAGGCCTCCCCCATCGATTGCCACGATGACCGGTCCTGTGACGCCCGCGACCAGTGCACGAGCACTTACTGGTGATTGCAAATCGCGTGCGGTCACTAGTCTATTATAAAAAAACCTTGACCAAGTCATCTGTCCATCCCGTCGTGCGGGAGGCCTACCAACGCTGCGACGACCTGTCCTAAAATATGTTTACATTTGTACATTTATGTTACTATTAACAATATCCGTAAAACTCCTCTGCATTAATATAATGTAATGAAATTTCTATCATAGAGAATAAAACACAGGGAACGTCCTAGTTGGAATTCAGCTGTAACATTACATTTGCAGAATGAACCCTCTTCAGTTATCAAAGTCAACGGTCCGCTCGGATCGGTGACACGCGCCCGCTAAAATTGACACGTTTATTTGTTTCCATCGCCGGTAGAATCGTTTTTAAGTAGTCTAACGGTTCGCTGTTCAGTTAAAACTGAAAGCGAACGAGCTGATTGTAACCGTGGGTATTTATTATTAATACATTCGTATTGCCATCTCACTATTAACACGCTGAGGAACCAATTTTTACGTACTTTCCATCACTGCTGTACGAGGTGTTATCGACCCGCTCCGTGGCTAGACGTTAGTGCTACACGCGGTCCATTAGACCCCACCACCCATGACAAAGTTATGACCTTCGCACCACGGAGAAGTACACATTTTTCCTTGCCACAAAAAGTTGCATTAGGGATGATTTAGACCTCATTTCGCATATATTTCATACTTCGAGATCTCTTCGGATTTCGTTAATCTATCGTATAAATTTCGAGTAATATGGAAAATTAAAAACAACCCATTGTAGATGTACATTTATTATTATTTAAGTTAGGAACTGTTTAACATTACATCTTCGACAGAGGATTGATGATAATACTGAAAAACATACAAAAAAACAGATATGATAACAAATGCTAATTTCTCATCACCTCACTATACGTCTCTCTGGTTGTGGCTAGGGTTCGGAGCCTAACCTATTTTTTTTTAAAAGAGAAAGTTGCAAACGACCGGCGAGATAACAAACGTGATCGTCGACGCCCATGGACATACAACACTAGAGGACCAGATGCGTTGCCGGCCTTTGAGAATGAGATACGCTTCTTGAAGTAACCTAAGTCGTACTGTTTGGAAATACCGCCGAGATGACGAGGCCATCGTCAGCTGCACCAGTGAGCTTGGCAGATCATTGTCACTTTACTTCTCACTAATTTTAAATAGTAACATTTGGATGGATTATCAAGTAAGAACGACTTAGCGGTTCTGAAATTTGGAAGATGGGTTCCAATCTAGAATAGAAGTCACGGGCGACATCTAGTGTATTCTACAAATGAATCATTAAAATTAAGTTAAAATACTGATAACTTACTATTTACCAAGCAGGAAATTTCTTATGTGTTATAAATTCAACTTTATTTGGTATACAAGGCCTGGAAGTAAGAAAAAAACATTTATTATTAAATTGTTATTGAATCATACAATAGTTACCATGGAAATAAACTATTGTAAACGTACTTACGAAGGTCTATTAAAAAAGAATAATCAGAAAAAATAGTTAAACATATTATCTATTAATAAATCTACAGATAGAATCAGATTAATGTAAAATTTATTAACTAAAAACCCTTTCCCACTATACTAGTCTAGTCTCTAGTCTAGTCTATTAAGGTACTCTTCGCAAGATACTTTTTTCCATTCAGCCACTTATCCTTGTTAGCACTGGCAGTCGATAAAAGACTAGCGATTTTAAAACGAATGATGAAGGCAGCTGCTTAATGGAAAAAAAAAATCTAATTCTCATAAATATCGTAAGATAACGTACAGCTGATGAGATAAGTTGAATGATCCTATATGGCATCCCAACGCTGTGGCACCTGGAGGGAAAGTACATGAAACTTGTAGATAGGAAACTTAAATATGGTATAATAAATATTTTGAAAACTAATAACCACGTGATAATCCTTGACGATATCAAATCTGATCATCTCAGTCATCAAAAGCCGTGAATCCATCTCGGACATAATTGAAAGAACAGACGTGCCCATGAAGAACAGTACTGTTTCTCCAAATTACAAAACTGGACAAAGGTCTATGAGTCGATCACCTTTGTGATCGCTTCGTTTGCCCCCTTATGAAAATATCTCTTAAACACCCTCATTTACAATTAGTATCCTATATACTTTTCATGTACTTTCCTTGTGAGGAGATATTTAATGCTTGGATGAAATTTGGCCGTAATTTTTGATTTTCATGTAAAACTATTGCGCTTGTGATGTCTGACCTACAGAAATCATTTGATCACAATTTAGAGATAAGAAACAAATTGTGGTCGAATATTGCAGTTAGTAATTTCGTTCAGGCGTTAAGTATTTGATGGACCGATGATCTGGTTAAGTTTGAGGAAACATCCTGGATGAAGGCGGCCGAGGACCGATCGTCGTAGCGATCTTTGGGGGAGACCTACGCTCAGCAGTGGGCAACATGTGGCTGATATGGTGATGATCTAGTATTTACTTAGGTGATGAGTGTAGAGAAAGACCGAAGATGAATGGATTGTGTGAAAGAGGATAAGTGTAAAAAATGAGTGAGTTCAAAAATTACGGTTGACAGAGATGTATGGTAGAGAAGTACATACTGTGCCGACCCTGGAGGATAATTTACTAAACTTGTGTTTTATCAATCGATAATATTTGTTCTATATTCAAATAAATCTAGTTTAACTACTTACATCAAAATTGAATTAATAAATGCTATTTAATAAATAAACAATGAAATATTCAATATCTACTTACTTTATATTGCGACCACGTTTTTCTGGCGTTAATTCCTTTCTTCTTCGGAAGGTGGTAAAAGCTTTTTTCCTGAAAATTAATTATATTTCATTACTTTGAAACAGAACGTTATATATAAAGTGGCATATTAGAAATTAACTAAAATGACCAGGAAGAGGACTTCCTAGTAGGAACTAGTAAGTAAAAAATATTGCAACACTAAGTACCACTGTCTTAAACTTTTCGTTACTATTGGCATGTAAGAATGTCCAGTGCCTTCACATGAAAGAGCAAAAGACTAAAAAATGATTACAATTGTAATATATTTGAAGTACATACTTCTTTGGATAATGCATAATGACTCCTTTCGGTGTTATCTTTTGCTTGCATGGCCTCATATTACCACAGACACAGCCCTTCATGAGCTTACGAGACGTAGCTGAAAACGTTTGCACTGGAGGAACTCTGGAAATTAAAATGTTAGGGTTGAATTAGATTATCACACCCCTGTCCTTAAACCATTCTAGATGGTCTAGGTCCACCAAGTTCTCCTCCTCTTTATTTGTATCATCTGTTATTTCAATCTTCACTCCCTTCTTTATTATATCCTGTATATTTACTTTATAAAATTGATTCAAGAAACTTAAATAAGGAAGAGAAAATGTCGTCTTTTTCGAAAAAATATTGACATCATGGGTAAATTAATGCTCTTGATTAAGAGATCCAAAGAACCTAGATTGAATGATCTAAAATGTTGACCTACAGCTTCTCAATACACTTGTTATGTTCACATTGACCACACTTTAAATAGTAATGCTGCGTGTGCTTGTTTCTACCTATTATGTCTTATAATTTATAATAGATTATAGTTGCATTACTTACTTTCTTCTCCAAAATGGATTCCATTTTGGTTTATCCGCATTTAAGATATAGCGTAAGTTAGATAAACTGTAAAAAAAAGACATCGATTTAGTGAAGTTTACGATGTTTTTTTTATTCTATGATTTAATATTATACCCACACTTCTCAAAGTAATAACACAGTCTTAGTAAGACGAGACTAGAGTTTTTTTGAAATTGGTGACGACCTTGCTATTAAAAAAACATATAAGAATACCTCTAGAAGTAATTAATTTCGAAGTTTAGTTATGTTAAAGAATGAAGATAATTGATGATATACCTAGAATTACTCGTTGACTCGTCAATTTTTCGTTTCAGACACGCTGCCTTGCTATGCAAGAGACCCATTTGTTTCCCCTAAGACTAGTCAAACATTGGTCCCACATTTATCTCTTCACCTAACATTTGATACCAAAATATGAAACAATTCAATTAGTATCAAACATTATTTTGTTTATAATTTTTACGTTAAATGCATACTTGATAGATTTTTTTGACGTTTCCTCTTTGACAATCTCCTTGACGAAGACATGTCAATGGGATTTATTTTTAATTTTATCAATTAGATTGTTCATAACATCTTTGGTTTCTGACTTTGAGTTTTAGGGGACGGGACGTAACATATCATTAAACGAATAACAAGCATTCAACTTCTGTGTGTATTCCTTTTGAGTGTTTTTAAAATTATGTTGGTACAAACACGATATGTTACTTCGGCAATGTGTTTTTATGAAAAAAAAAAACGTACTATAGATTTTGTTATTATAATATAAAAAAAGGGTCTCCAAATATCAGTAACTATATAAAAGGAAGCTCATTTGTTCTAAACAAGCATGTTTATCGTTTCGATTCGCCCTCTGAACATCAGGGTGGGTCATCCTAAACAAACAGGCGTTCACTTTGAAACATGCAAAAGGTTTCTACGAAACACACATACGGGATGGATAGGAATTAACCTCTGTTTTCACTAATCATTAATAGATAAGTTAATTATTTTTATACTAACATTAGTTAATTTTATTATCTTTAATTTATAACTCTTTTTTATATTTCTACATTTCACATTTTATTTACGGTTGCAGGACGGGCGTCTTTGTTCGGATGCAACAACATCCTCCGGGGCAGGCTGAAAGTCAGCTCCGCGTGGTCTAGACTTTAACCTAAACCATGGGTAAGCTGAGCCTGCGACCCATTCCTGTTAGACTGGTGATAAACGTTGTTTATTGTATCGTTTTACTTGTTTTTGTTAACAACAAAAAATAGTTTTTTTTATTTTCAAATTGTATAAATAAATGAATTTACTTTCCACTTACAATCTAACATGGTACAGTCAGCTGTCGTCATGAGAGAGATGATTGAACACATACGTATTGTTCTAATAATAAATATTAATGAGGGTTTTTAATCGATTACTAATTTCATCATCATCATCATATCAGCCAATGTCAGGCTGCTGGGCATAAAGTTCGCCACGATGATCGGTTCGCGGCTCTCGTCAAAGATACCCTGCAAACTTGATCATCGGTGCTTGCGAGAAACCGACCAACGATATATAAATAACTGTGGCCGCCATTCTGAAAATAATATTATAAACACGTCAATTGAAATCTTGTAACCATTTTATGAATTGTGTTTGAAATTCGAATAAAAGGCGATCAATTCTCCGCGATTGCAAATCGATAATTCAATATAGTCCATAAATTATTTCGACAAATTAAAGATTTATGTTTAAAAGATTGTCGTTCATGTCATTGGCAGTCTAACGTTGGTATAGAATATACACTCACCGGAGCTCGAACGCGCGTCTTGGTGGCTATGTGACGTCAGCCACGAGTATGATTGATAAGGCACCTCAACGCCACCTTTGTGTGTCTCAAGTTACAAACATATCGAGTAGAAATATTCATAAAAAAAGGAAAAGGAAAGACAAAATGGATTTGGCGCAGAGGGGAAGCTTAGGAAGGAGAATGATTCTTTTTTTTATATGCGTCCTGTTTTCCTTCGATTAAAAATAGGGGATGCACTTGCACATACTTCGCTATTTTAGCGAACTCAAGCGTCAGCTTGCTCGTTTGTTACTTTGTACTAAATGTTTTTTTTTTAATTTTACATCATTTCAGATCATTAAATACTTTTACAATATGATAAAAACAATCGGTTTCTTTATAATATTAATATATTGGTCGAGTAATTTTTGTAAACAAAAGACGCTATGTGAAAAACAGCTGAAACGCGCAAGCGTGTTTTTTATGTAAATTTTAACCATATCATTAACAATGTAATTATGCACAACATTTTGTGTACCTCTATTACTTAGTAACTAACGGGGACGGTATTACCAAATATGTCTTGATAATATTTCTCAGTCAATCCATCACTGTGTCCTTGGAAATTACCTTGTGGTATAAGTGATGAGTATTAGCGAATTGAATTAATATTTTAAACAGCAATAAAACAAACTAAAACCACTTTATACTTTCGTGAAAGTTATTAGAAATAAAGTATAAAACGACAAACATTCAGGTGTCTGGGTGAGTGGGTTTGGTATTTCGCAGTGGCTGTCCATCTCTTATTACCAAACACTGACCCACAGTTAAGATTGTTCGTTAGTGACTTCATATCAGCAGCTTCATGTCGTGAATGAATCAACTTAGAACATTACATAAACAAGAAAGTATTGAGATTAAATATATGGCTACAAAGCTAGAAAGAACGATTGTGTAAAGGGGATGTGCGTAGGGAGTGAATTATATTATTATTTATAAGTATATATTATATTATTAATTATAATTTTCTAGTTTTTTAATGATTTGTGTATCATCAACGTAGTTATAATTATTTTTTAAACAGTGTTTATACACATTTACTGTACGCATGTTGTGCTTGTCTCTAAATGTGATTGCATATTGCCTTGTATATGTTGTTTATTAGTGTTAAGCCATATAACCAATTATGTAATTGTATTGACGAGTCTAATAAATAAATAAATAAATAAAATAAATAAATAAGTACGATATGACAGATGATAGAGACGTATGGAGGAGTGCTTCGTACTGTGCCCATGTATACTAACAGTTTCTTTAAAGTGTTTTTTTGTTCTGATATATTTTTTTATAGCTTAAGTTTCTTTTTAACGAACGACATACGCAATTAACTGCCATTGCAGTGTTTACAAGCCGTGTTAAATTCTCTGAGAGGGACTTAATGTTTATTTATTGACGTTTGCTCCGCGTATTGTGTTAATTATGTGATTTTAATGTTGTTTCCCGACCGAAAATGTTAATTTAAAATACTCGAATAAAATACATTTTTCTGCTTTCGAAGATAAAATCTGTAATTTTTTTTTTGTAGTTATTATTAAATGATTCAAGTCTTTATTATTCTAACTATAATGTTCAACATTATAAAAATCTTTAAATAAATTGAAGATATAAATAAAGAAATAAAAAAAAAACTTGAATTAATAAAATTTACTAGTCTACAGAGTTAAGTTTGTTAACTGTGATTAGCTTTGCAACTTGTTACTGCACTTTGCCTCGCCCCTGTTCGTGTTTGTCAACCATCGTATAGTCAGTATTGGTAGTTATCTCGTGCAATTTCCATGAAAGCAACGCTTGTATGAAATCATCTTTCGTATATCAAAAAAAAAGCAATGTAAATTAATATCAAATCATTAATGTAGGTAGCTAATGTTGGCAAGAGTAACTTGGACTATGTTTTTTAATTTCACGAAGAAGCAGATAAACTCGCCAGAAACTGCTACTTTCCAATAAACTTCTTTGTACCATTTTTTTTTTATTTTAGTTTTTTACATATGCAACTAAGCTTGAATCTTGTGCTAAGTTATGGTTTATAAAAAGTCCACTAGCGGGATTTGAACCCTTGATCACGTGATCGGAAATCCGAACTATTACACTATTGCCGTTTTATGTTTCTTTTTTAAATCATCATCATCATCAACAGCCCTTGTCTGCCCACTGTTGGACATAGGCCTTTCCCAATGCCTTCCACAGTATGCGG
>JAODUI010000011.1:636507-653430 GCA_027563995.1 Papilio gigon | reverse complement strand
CAAACGAGATGCAGGTCATGATCACCGCGCCCAGGGACATCTGATATGCAAGCATTTGCATCTAGAGGAACTGCAAATGAGTTGCCGGTCTTTGACAAAGATGCCCGCTTTTGAAATTGGCGGTCACAGATAGTTAGAAAACTTGCAACATAGACATACTGTTTTAAACTGTGTTTTCATTACGTCATAGTTATGACGTAAACGTTGCAGTACAATATCTTGTAATTGGAGCGTAAAGAAGGAAGTGATCTAAAATTAGACGAGCACATATGGCCGGCACGGAGGCGCGTAAAGTCCCCCTTCGTTTCAAATCACTTATCGACTGAAAGTGAAAAGCTTTCTGAAGTTAAAACGTGCTTAATGTACGTAGAGATATTGCATCCCTTTGTTACCGAATATAGAACGGAATAATATTGGATATGAACAGCACATCACATAGTGGCAATCGATGTAACCTACGTTCAACAGTGGACAACTTTATTCTGATGTTGATGATAACAAGGAAAGTGTATGAAGACCGACCAACGGACTCGAAGACTACTCAGTTGACCACGCTGGTCCTGTACGGTTTAGCTGTTTACAGGAATTTTTAAATATCTTGCTTCAAGTTGCATCTTGATTCCTTTGCCTTTCACTGCCGTTAGTTTACTAAAACATCAATGTGCTGACAATGCTTGGCATAGTCAACCCACTGTTAGATTACATATTCTGACATATTAGATGTATTCAGAATAATTAATCGTATTCCTACATCTTACCGATAAAAAAACATCATTTCCGCTCTCCACTTCGCTCATTAAAAGAACGCAATGTTACGTGCCTTTTCACTTTCCTACCCGCTTACCGATAATAGCGTGATAGAACAATCGAACGCAACACTTTCGCCGCGCCATAATATGCAAGCAATAAATATTCTTTGTCCCTTATGTATGAGAAAGTTATTCTCTCTAATACATCACAGATACTGTTAAGTGTTTATACATTTCTGTATTCTATAACAATTGAAGACAATGCTCGGAGGCTGCGATCTGATAACAAATTATGCAAACGTCATGGAAAATTCAATTGACTATTCAGAGTTACCAACGCGTCCGTTCGCGGTGTTTCAACTTGAAAGTGACGGTCGCTTGAACGTTACGCGGGGACAATAGCCTAAAAGATGCAGTTTTGAAATATGTCTGTAAGAAAAAGTCGGTCAGTGCTCAGAGGGAGACGACTAATTGCATTTTACTATTATTCCGGTTTTTGTGTTCCTCATTCATTAACATTTGAGAAGGGGTGGAGTTTGCAGACAACGAATTTTTTTAGGTGGAACACCACAAACGGTTACGATTGTACATATAGTGAGAATAGACATAGATTCACTTATCTCTTATCTTTTTTGTTGACTGAACAATTCTAATGACGTCAATTTGAAGCAAGGTAACATCGGTAACTATTGCTGAGTGCATGTGATCCGACTCTTATTACCCGACTAATTCTAGATTGTTACTACATCCATACAAATTCCGCCCACGTACGTGTTATTGTTGGTGTAACATTATAACTTTCGCTTTCGACAATAAACATATTTGCATATCGCGTAGCGGATCCAATGGCTTACATGTAAAGATGCGTTCACACTGCCTATAAAGGTACAGGAAGACCGAAAGTGTGGATTGCGTGACAGAGGATATGCGTAGGAAGTGTGTGGGTTCAGATGTGAGTAGACAGAGATGTATGGAAGAATACATATTGTGCCTAGGGAAAAGAGCGGTGATGATGATGATCAACCTTGATTACCGTTTCTCTGATTGTGCACTTCGGCTTTTTTTTTAAATTAAACTTTTATTATATTTTTGTTAATTTACTAATATTTCTTGTAACCATTCCGGATAAGCTTGAAGAAACTTATGTTAAGATATGATCCACTACAGTGGAATCGCGGGATTCGACCTTGCGGCCGCTAGACCGGTAGTTCATATCTTAAGCCATAGTTATATATTAGTTCTTAAAAATGCGATGGTTCTATAACGACACAATATTTTTTTTACCAGTTAACTCCGTGATTTCCATACAATATTATAAATTTTACATTACATGTTTAGTGAAAACGTCCCTTAACCAAACGCCCACGCCATGTAACAATTCGATATAGTAATTGTACTTCGGCAATTATTTCTCAACCGCTTCTGTTGCAGAATGTTGCTTTAAATCACAATCGAATACATTTATAGAAAATAACACTAGCATTGCCGCCTGGTCACCGTTAACTTGGGAAGATCCCGAGAAGAGCCTTCGGGAAGACATTTTGAGGTGATAACAAAATGGTAGAAATACATTAAAATTACCAAAAAGTACTTGTCAAGCAAGCCTACTCCACCCACATCTTCCAAACTTACGTGATACAAAACAAAGTTTAAGTGGATATATTAGTTAGTAAATAACTCCAAAACGACCAAACATATCATGATAAAATTTAGCACAGGTCTAAATTACTGTCCGATATAAGATATAGGCTAGTTTTTTTTTCTATTAGCCCGAACAAAATTACCGGTAAAGACTAGTATACGAATATGCCTAAAATACGTGGGTTTAACTTTCCAAAAGTACTAACAAACCACACAAAATCAAATTACCATATATTTAACAAATAACCCACGTCTTTGTGTACATTGCAGGCGTGAAAATAGCTAAAAATGGCTTTCTGAATAACAAATAGCAAACAGAGATAGATTAGAAATTGAAGTTTGTTTTTGTTGAAGTCAAATGAATAGATTTTCTTTATTATGAAATAACCAATACCAGAAAAAGTAAACCGGGTTACATAATATCATCATCACCAGTTTCTGTCTGTCCACTGCTGGACAGAGACCTTATTGAATGCCTTCCACTACTCCACTTTCATCCGGAAATATCATAACTTAATGAATCGTGTTAATGATTGAGTACCTAACTTTTTTTTAATAATATAATTTTATCCCATTTTTATTAATTTATTAATATTTCTTTTACCACTCCGACGAAGTTGTAGGCTTGGCAGATAAGAATAATTGAATGACGGAACTCGAACCCCCGATCCTAAACTATTGACGATTAAAACGTCAATGCCTTGGTATCACTGTCCACATATCAACTCTTTCATGTCTCCAGTATAGTATATTATAAACATAATTATATTAATTTGGCAGCAGAGTCGATTGCTTCAGATAGTGGATTAGCGTGTAACGTCGTCAGACCGGTTCCTCGCCGGGCAAGTGTTGCCAGGTTTATTTCCCACGAGTCGAATGTTACCAATTATTTACAATAACATTTTTAATTAAAAGCCTCAAGTTTTTGCTTCACAACGAGCCACAAGCCTCACATTTTAAATTTGAACCTTGTCTTACCCTTATACTCTATGTAGAGTTGGCACAACCGTTTACGGGTCTCCTCCAGTACGACTTAACGTCCTTCATGAAGCAAGTGTACTCTTTTCATTAGTAGTTCATTGCCAGAATGCATCTTTGGTTTCCGCTTTCTCCCCCCCCTCCTCACCCCCTTCTCTTATAAAAAATGTTTTTGAACCCAGTTTAAGCCAGTATATATAGTTTAATCTTGAAGTAAGTGCAGGGCTTGTTTGTACAAAAATAATTTTTCTATCGCCGTGATTGCTGAGATCATTTATATGATAAAGTTAAAACATTTTACACTTTATATAATAGTGTAGATAGATGTAGTCATAATATGCGCAGAAGCCGAGCCGAGGGTTAACAACCGTGCGCTGCGCAGGATATGAAACTCGATCTCAAGGTAGCACATAGTAGCAACTTTATTGAGATATCCAGACTTCACGACTGCCTGCAATTTGTACGTAAACGTTATCTTGTATTGTATTGTATCCTATCATCCAAAACAGAATTTCATGTACTGAAGAGTAGACGCGGGGAGATGGTTATGTTTCTACACAAGTTTCCTCCACCCCAATAACTCTCGCGGACATAATGACAGCTAACCAAACGCTTACATAGTTTGCATCTTACTATACAATTAATTGTATATGTTCACTGAAACCTAGATAACTGGTATGTAAAAGGAAATCAGCGATAATGTATTTTTACATCTAATATATTATTGGCAATATACTTCTGTTAAAAAAAGAGAAGTGGGCAAACGAGCTTCGGAATCACTAGGTCCATGGACAATTGCAATACAAAAGAGGCCGCTGACGTGCTGCCAGCCTTTGAGAAAGAGACAAACGAGTGGCAGGGACATCAAAACCTAGACCGCAACACTAAAGTGTTTACTCTTAAGACATTAGAGTATTTACTCTACAGCTTTTAAGAAAGAGGTCCGCTCGTTTCTTGAAGGGCCCGAAGTCGTACTGGTTTGGAAATACCGCCGAGGACAGAACGCCAACATGAACACACTTTCGTTTTTATAATATTAGTATGATTAATTGCACTAATTAATTTAAAAATTACATTGATATTTGTCATCTAAGATATCTTGTGTCAGACAGTTCACAGGTGAAAGTTGATTGATCGCTACACTTATGCTACAAGAAACTTGAATGCATAAAAAAAATGCTCTAAAATCTTTTGTAAATCAACACGTTCAGCGCCAACTCGTCTGGCGATTTCACTTTCATGAGTAAAAAATCCTATCGCTAAATAATATCTAATAATTAACTGCGTACTTCGTAACGATTGATACTACAAAAACGTATTACTGTAACATAACAGTTAACAGACAGCTAAATACGTTCTTCGTCAATGCAGTCTTTCTCTAGTGATTAACATCAAAGACCAGAGTACTCTTTTTTTCACCTTCGGGAAAAGTGTGGTTATATCGGACCCCCTAAACCCCAAGATGACCTCATGCCTAGAGCCAGGAACACTGGATCGCTCTCGAGACGTGACGGAGTCTACACACACCAAGTCCCTATATCTAATCCCATATACTAGCCTTATCCCATCCGTTATTTTTACCCGTTATATATACCCTTGCCGTATTGCATCATTAATTCGTTAATTAACCTATTAACCAACGTTATCATTACTTTGACTTATGTCGTTATCCTCTAAATTGTATTAAATAACATCACATATCAACTCAAATATACTTGAGCGGTTCACGTTTAATCAATCGTTTCCATCGACGAAAATTTTAAAAATAATTAAAAAAAAATAAAAATAAAAACTTTTTATTTCACAAAACTTTTATCAAATTTTCGCTGGGGCCCTGCTTCCTGTGGTGGGTGGGGAATTGTGTTTCATAACACCGATAATGTACACACTCATAACTTACGTAGATGGAATCTTGAGTTGCTGACACATCACTGTGGGTTTCCATTTACGACACCTTCATGGGAAAACGTATTGTCATCTATGTTATTTTGATTCTTTATAATATAGTACAAAACTAGCCTAACTTATAAACTACCTAACTTATAAAGCGTGCGTATCTCTCTTCCCCAAAAACCGTAAACGCCGGCAACGTCTTGCCGGTTTTAGAATAGTATTCCAGTGTGTTTAGAGTAGATAGTCTAGTGTTGCTGATGTCAGGGCGTCGACGATTACTTCGGTGTTCCCTGCGCTTGTTTGCTTCTCGTATAAAAATGAATCATTTAAACTGCAACAGCAGTCATTTGATCTGGGTAGTCTTAATTAGGACGCTAGAATTAAGAGCGCTCGGAGCTATAATGGTCATGTTAATGACTATTAATAGTATTAAATAGATGTCGGGCAAACTAGCGGCGGAATCACCGATGAGGTCGTAGGCGCCTATGGACATCCAACTCTAGAGATGCAGACGCCTGCGTCAATGTAAGTCTTCCTTAGTATCTTCCCAGTATGCGAAATTTCGTATCCAGCATACACAAGGTAACGTACTATAAAGGATTCACGGCCATGGATAATCACGTTATCCCGGCGCTGTATGGCCCCCTTCTCTTATAAAAAAAATCTGTTACTTGCTAATATCGTAGATTTTGTATTAACCTAAATAAAAAGTATTTGCAATAAGATTTAATTATTCCTAACAAAGTATAACGATCTTAATGCACCGTTATTGTGAACCGTTCAATTTCTGTATTTGTACTTAGTACAGAATTGTACGCAGACTGTACTGACATTCTACGTACCAATGTAGACTTTATTCCAAACTAAAAGGATTGAATTTTCATTGTACAACTTACGCAAGTCATTAACCGACTAAATAGCGTTTTAATCGTATAGAATTATTTATCTTACTCCACAAGTGTTTAAGATTACATTTGTTTGTACTGTTACGTGCATTACTCAGATAAGCCGTTATTACAATGACCTTGTGCATGATAATCTAAATTGAACCAAGAGACCATTGCTTTAAGATCTAATTTCCAATAATCATTTTACAGAAACAATATTACAAAGGAAATTGAACTTTACTCAACTGTCTTAAAGGGTCTATTCGTTTGTCGCATGCTTACAATTCAGTCTAAGGTTGTATTGTAGTGTGTAAGTACTAACCGGTATTCATTCCTGGATCTAGGACATCTAAAAGCGGTTGTCATGGTCAGTAATGGTTGTGACATTAACGTACTACTGTGAGTTTCAAACATTTGATCTAACGAGTATCAATAACCGGTACACTTTGGGGTGAATAGAGATTGGTCTCTAGTGTAACATATTTTCATCCTTACATCGACAAATATAAAACTAATGCATCAAAAATAATTTTATTTAACATATCTTGAATTTCAAGATCGATTATTGATCTCATTTTTATAAAATTTTATCATACTTTTGTCAACTTGCCGATATTTTTTTTCCCATTCTAACTAAACTTCACTTGTTCTAGGATATGGTTTACGACAAAAGTCTAACAGCAAGAATCGAATTTTCTGCCACGTGATCGGAAATCGTTTGTCACTAGGCTATTGTGGCATTCGAATTGGATCTAATGACCAGACTATACGTAATATTTTAATGCAAAAGATAACGTCAGGTCTTTGGCCGGCTATCAGTCACAACTAGTGAGAAGTGTCACACACTTTGCAAATCTATTGTAACAATGTATGTAATACATAATATAATAAATTAACATAAACAATCTACAGTGAGTAAACTAGCACGTACCATATTCCGACCACATCATCACTTGGCATCGGATGGGATCGTGTTCCAGCATTAGTTTAGATTTCACAGTATAGCCAACAGTGGGCAGAAGGGGCTGATGAAGGTGATGATGATGAGGATACAATGTATTTTATTTTTGATAATACATTACACGCTTTATATTTTTTTTCCAGATAAGCTGAAAAAGCTTGTGTTCACAAAATAGTCGAATGACAGGTAACGAACCAACGACCGCTAGATCGATAGTCCCCTTAACCATTAGGCTATCGGTGCTTCAATTTTTTTATTTGTAAGAGATGGACTGGAATCAACCGTTAGTATTACGAAGCAAAACATTTTAAATTATATTTTATTACAATTCATATAAACAACACAAAATGACGAACAACAAGCGTGACCTTGTCATTCCATCTATCAAAAAGCCGTGTCAAAAGTAACCTCACACACGATTGTCATGGACTAATAGAACAGGCTCAATAACTTTTAATATAGAATATTATAGTATTGTCATTTAACAATACTTTACTATAGTATATTAGTTATTATGGCAATAATGTACGTAGTTTTTTTTCTACAATATCGTGGTACTGACCCCTTATAGAGGGCTGTGATCAGTCTCAGTGCGGGGGTCAATAACATGTGAGTCAGCCACTAAAAGTAACCCGCGCTCTGGAATTCAAACTACATACTAGCTCAATCGTTTCTTAACGCTGTACACATATAAACATATGTAAACATATTTCAATTCTCTCTTTAGAAATATAGATTTAAAAAAAAACTATTTTGTCATACATGGTAACATTATTATAAGTGATATTTTACAATTACATTATTAATTTTTTAATACCATACATTTTTACAAGCTTTTATTTACCTCGACCGTGTCTGTAATCAAATTTGGCAACTTAAATTAGATTCACTTCCCAGTTTCCGTGCGAGCTGAAATTTTGAACGGATGAATAAATCACATGATAATACTATTATTAGGACATATTAGATCTGATGATGGAGCTGGAAGCTGGCCGTATGAACTTTGTAACTAAACGTCGCGACCCCATCGTGTTTGGGCCTCTTAATGTCTTTACAAGTACTTTGTTAAGAAATGCTTTTTTTTAAATTTTATTAAGAGTGAATTTTCCCCTAAATACGTATATATTTCATAGTTAAATATTGAAAAAAATCATAACGTTATAAAACATATATTTTGATGACGATCATTATATAATATTGGGTCACACAGAACAATGGTAATGAGTCACAGAGTAGAATAATTTGAAGCATTTCCTTTGTTCCCAGAATGTAATCATGTTGTACATTTGTTATTTATAGACTGTGGCTACAATTTGAAATCATAGACAGATATTCTGTGATAACTTGAACGTAGATTAACATAAAATCGATGTCTATTTACTACCATAAACTACCAATTGCATTAAAAAAAAAACAGAACAGTTATTTACATTACAAGTTTATGTCACGAAAATACGTTAATAATTTACTTTTGAACAAAAAAATAAAACTTATTTAAAAAAAAATGATAAAGCAGGTAGGCATTTCCTGTAAAGGCAACAGGTGCAATGATAACGAGCAAGGCCACAAATCTTGTAAAACAGCTTACGGCCGTCTATATTTAAATATGTCGGTAGCTCAGTTATTAACAACTTGACTTGTAATCTATAGATCCCACGTTCAATCCCTACAATTTGCTAATGTGTTTTCGATTCTTTAATTTCATATAGATATTTATACATACAAACGGTGAAGGAAAACATCGTGATGTCTACATATATCTGAAGTAATTTGAAGAAATGTATGAAATCAATGCAATGGGCCAGTGTGCTCGACTAGTCTATATAGGGTAGACTGCGAGCCTGTCAGTGGAGACGCTGGCTCGTCGTGATGAGTCTATATTTATGAAAAGGAACAAAAACAATTTGCTCATAGTCTTTTCTTGAAGCAGGTTTGTGGTGTTTTAGAGTAAGCTATCGGATGATGGGTTTATAAAACATTCATTTGTTTTACGATTTCTCGGTCAAATTATAATAACAATAGAGATTAGAGACGGCAGAAAGCAGTACCGTCAGCATCTAGTAATTGTACCCTCTTATACGTGAGTTACCTGCAGGGAAGTAACGATAGTGTTATGTCGGAATTAAAATCGGAACCCAACGTTTTATATTTCATTTATCGGAATCGGAAACGGAGATAAAAGGATAAATGGGAGATGTAATAAAATAATGTCATACATATACTATACTGTGGAAGGCATTGGGAAAGGCCTATGTCCAACAGTGGGCAGACAAGGGCTGATGATGATGATGATATACTGATATTATAAAGATGAAGATTTTGTTGGAACAGCTGAGCTGACTTCGCTCCTATTAGACAGAACTTGCTGGTATATAGCCTTACTAGATAATTGGACTATCGAAAAAAAAAATACTTACGATAACTTTAATATATATATGGATAATATTAATATAATATAGATATAAGTTCCGATTAAATTTATCGAAACCAAAAGTGTAAAATCAATCGGAAGTTCCCACGTTTCCGAATCGGAATCGAAGCTCCGTAACGTCTCTAGTATCCTAGAACTCATACAAACACGTATCGATGTCACATTTTTTAAATATCGAAACGGAAGTCATGTCATTAAAATGTTAGGAACATGTTTGCTATCTTTGTCTAACACGAGCGTCGCGATATGTCCGTCTCTCTCACGACTCGTGGGAACCAATTATTGGAAACGCCATAAAACCATCCTCTATAGAAATTAAATTTCTCTAGTACAATCAAATCAAGTACAAAGTGAGAACAGAACAAAAACTCTAAGAGATACCAATTACTACAGTACAATTGACAATATAGTTAATAAGTAAAAGTTAATTAACTCATAGAAAATTAAATAGAAAATTCCGATTTCGGTTCCGATTCCGGTTCCTATATAGCAAAACTTTCCGGTCCGATTCCACTTCCGTTAAACCGAATATATAACTTTCGGTTCCGATTCCGATTCCAGTTCTTGTAAACGAAATTTAAACTTTGTAGTTCCAATACACCAAATATAAAACTTTCGGTTCCGATTGCAGTGCCCATAAAACAAACATTAAAAAAATGAAATATCAAATATTTTCAGTTCCGATTCGGATTCCGATAAAACACTCACGTTACATCCCTGCTTAGTACATAGACATGAGTGTGCCATCGATTTTGCGTTGCATTAGAAATCACGAAGCGCCAGTGAAAGCCGCACTGACGGCCTGACATGACATGACATGACATGACATGACAACTTTAACGACCTTCGCATGACTAACATGACAAATGACTTCATAAATTAATAGTATTTTTTTCTAAACTTTTATTTACCTTCACCGTGTCTGTAATCAAATCTTGCTAGTTAAATTTGATCCACTTCCCAATTACCGTGCGAGCTGACATTTTACAAGCATGTATAAATCACATGACAATACAATATTAGTATGACAGAGCTGATCTGATGATGGAGTTGGAAAATGGCCATAGAGACTGTAATTAAACGACGCCACCCTACCGAGCTTCGGGCCTTTTAATACGTCTTTACAAGTACTTTAATAAAGAAAAACTTGTTTTTAATGAGAACCTTTTTCTTTAATTGTTTTAGATTAACATCATTCTAACATAGTTCCTAGATTAATTGTTATGTAAAGTTGTCTAAATATATAATAAATTATCTAATACCAAACATTTTACCATCCTCTAATCATATAGATAAAAAAATAGGCTAATTTCGACAACATAAACTAGTGCCTATAACAGTTTGATAAAATGACCACATAACATTGGTTCATGCCATCACCATCAGCTTGTCTACCCACCACTGGACATAGGCCTTTCTTATTGCCTTCCACAATATCCTACTCCTCCTTTCGATTGCCATCAAATACCTAAAATAACCGCTTGACAATTTACTTAAGTGATAATTATGACATAACATGAATCATCTTCATAACTTGAAGTGGCAAGCGAATATTGCTCTAGTACAAAACACAGGTCATTCACTCTGTTCCACATGCATGCAGAATTTATACGTGCTTGTTGAAATCGTCTCAGTAGAAATAGACATACGAATGAGTACCGTACTGTTCAAACTAATTTTGTTATACCTACGTCCGACGCGCACGACCTTAAGATGATGATGATGTTTTGTATTGGTACTATATCTTTGCTATGTTCGCAGGTCTCTAAACTGTAACATACCTCTTGTTATTAAGTTCTTAAGGAAAAAATTCTTTAAGATAGTTTCGAACGTTTTATTTCTTCTGATCGTAGTATTATGTCTATAAAGACGAAATTGTATTGTCGTGTAATTCAATCGGTTGTAGCATCAGGATCGCCGGAGCGTTTCGTAAGGCCATGGCCAAGTCACGCTTCGGCGCGTGGGAAAGGTCCTCGGAGGAGTCGATTTATTTTTATATGTCACTCCGTTATACCTTTTGACTTTAAAAAGACGGCTATTAAATAAATAGTAAAAGTAGTAAAATATTATAGTTTCTAAGGCCTATAAAATTCTACAAAATCCGAGGACGTCACAATAATTTTTCTCATTCGTCGTGGACTTTTTGATATAAATTTTGCGTAAATAATTAAACATTACCACATGGTATTACCCCATAGCGAAGATACTAACGAATCAAGAGACCATCGATTCGAAAATCGCTTTTTTTTAGAATCGATTACAAAAAGAAAAGAATCATCGGACCATCAGAGGCAACGTAAGAGTATGACATCCCGAGCTATTAATTAAAACAGGTTATTCATTCGATGTTTCACATAACGCGTACACTTAAATCAAAACAATCAGGTAAACATGCCGGATAGCTAAACGAAAACTTCCCGCCATTGTGACTACGTAGCGAAGCGGAAAAAAATCGTTTGTTTATCAACAAACCTAAATAAGACCTTTTTAAAAAATTCGTACTTTATTAATTATTTCAAGTCAGTGACATGCCAGTGATTATCTGATTAATGAAAAAAAAAAAACACTAAACACACAGGAGATGAATACGAATCGAATGACTCGACAAAATCGATTCATTGATTCAGGCAAGTGTAGGTCACTACGGAATTAACTCCTATAAAAACATACATGTATGTGCAGCGTATAACCCTACTAAATATATTGTCAATATTGTTTGCTTAAAGATTGAAAACATAGCAACAACTCCACCTCGTCAGAGTTACAATTAAGTTTTTAAATGCAAAATTACATTAGACCAGTTTATAAGTAATTAATTTTAACCAGAGTTCACTTACATTCAAAATTGTAGCATAATGGAATGTATTAAACACCTGAACATGTAAGTAAATAAAGATATAGTATAACACAAAATACTCAAGTAGGTATTTAATTAAAACATTCTATTATAAAAATATTGCAACACTGAAGTACTTTGTGTAGACTGGTTCTTGCAAGTGGGGCCACGCCCCAGCTGGGATGCAATTTTATAGTTAAGGGGGAAAATTCAAAAATGGAATTTTAGTTTTTCATTATGTTAGTAATTTTCCTATTGTGTTTTGATAACAATTTCATAGTGTTCACTTCCTATTTCCTATACATTCATTTTTCTTGAGTGAACAAATCAATTTTTTGAAGTAAAAAATTATGGAGGCATCAAATTTCATTGGTAATGAAAGTGAATAATAAGAAAATATTAAAATAAACTCACCTCTATTTTATCAGCAATCCTCAAGTCCTCCAAACTCTTGCTACAATTCTCTTTAAATCTCCAACTACTCAAAGTCCCATATTCACTTTTCTTAACGATTGGCACATCACAATCACCGACATATGGCTCATCATAGATAGGTTCTTCAGCAACAGAATAATCCACTTTATTTCTATAATCGGTTTTTAAATAACTTGTAAAGTTACACTGATTTTCTTTTTCTTCAACACGATCTTTACATTTGCAACTCAAATAACATTTGAAACCATCGCTTGATTGGCATTTACTGCATTCATTAGGAGTTTCATCACCGAGGAAAGTATTAAGACGGGGTTTACAGTCATTACAGTTACCGGTATCAGGACAAAAGTGTGCTGAGTCGCGGTTTATCGAACCAGTACTCAATCTAGTATATGGCAAGCTTAATGTTGAACGATTATTTACTATGGCACAGTTCAATGACGTGAAACAATTTGTTATAGGATTCAAAATATTTTGATTGGCCATTAGTGACCTTTGTGCGATATCAAGGACTTCAGTACACAGGTAATGTATTTCTTTAGGCCTTGTTTTACTCATATCTGCCTCGACCACATCATAAATATGTTTATTGGATTGATTCTGTGCTTCTTTTTTCAGTAAAGCTTTCTCGAGTTTCTCTATCATCTTTTTAGTATCCTTTCTTTTCTTTTCGGGAGATTCAGGTTGAGGTACAGCAGTGGTTTCTGGGATAGGAGCAGCGAAAACACGAGGTGGTTTCTTAGGTGGAGGACCTGATGGCAGGGGCTGTTTTAAGGCTTTTTTAAGAGTGTCTGTTAAAACTAAATGAGGATTCTTACGTTCCAGCTTCATTGTCTCGCTGGACGCACACAGATCATTCATTGACTCCAAGTTTGTTTTATCGTTAACAGCATTAACAGCACCTTCAGCTTCAAGAACATTATCTTTAGTTTCAGGTGTATTGTGTGTCACATCTGGCTTTTCATAATGAGATACCAATTGTTTTATTTTACTGCACTTTTCCTCCTCCAAATTTTCAGTTTCAGAACTTACACCACTATCTGTCATAGCATCCTGTTTATTATCCGCATCTTTCTTTTTCACAACTTTAGCGTACTGATCCAATATATGCTTGGGAACTTGGGAATCGGGTATAGAATTGCCATCAGTTCTAACTATTTGCATTTCAGCCACAAATACATCATTGTTGCTTACTTTAAAATTTTCTTTTTTCATTTGATCCTCCAATAAGTTCCCGAGACGTCTCAGTCTATCCTTACTAAGTTTCTTGTCACCCATTTTTAATGTGAAGTCACCAGATTCTGACCGACCATTACAACTTCCATGCCTTTTGGGTGTGTCGTTAATTTTCTGGCTCCTGTCACAACGAAATGCGTGACTTCTGTGCAGTTTCTTCCCGGGATCACTAGTCTGTCGAGACAGTAGTTTCTTTGTATCACCAGATGTTCTCTTCACTTCACCGTACAAATAGCTGTGGTTAGGTTTAGGCGATATATCGTCGCTAGAGTCTGAATCAGCGCTATTACTTTTTTCCTTAAACGATATTTCATTTCGCTCGGTTATGTTACCTTTAACTTTATAAATATTTTCAGTGCCTACCTCGTTGGCCTTACTTTGTATACACAGCTGCTTCGGGGCAATTCGTTTACGAACAATCGGGACGTTTTCGACGTTCAAATTCTCAAATTTACTTTTTATCGCTTGCACTCTGTTGGACGATATCATTATTTTAGAGCAACGAACATGTTTAAGCACTAAATTTCACTTCGCGTTCAACACAAGAAACACGCAATTCGTGTCAATCCTTATCACAGTATTATTTGATAACGTACACAAAGACACCTCAGTAAGTTAACATGTTTATATTTAGGTAAGAAAATTTATCACTGTCGATTATTTAAAAAAAAACTCAAAACATGCACTCGTATAATAAAACAGTTCGACTATGACACCCGTTACACACGTTAAACGCTTTTCTTTTCTTTAAACAAGAATTTAAAACAGACAAAAGTTAAATTTCTGTTGAATTTAAAACAATCAACTGGCCAAGTTAACCGTGCAAAAGTTGCAACACCTGCGTCCGTACCACGGCGGATTGTTATTTTCTCGGCTCCGATATTTTGAAACACGAACACGATTCACCTGACAGAAAGTTTACATAAACAGTTCCCCGCTCGACTCGTGTCAAGCTCGTGATAGACAAAGAGAGCAGAGCATTGTAGTGATACCATATTAAAAACCGCAGTTGCTACCGTATCTATTTTTTTTTTTTAATTGACACTCAAGCAAAAATATTAATATTTTAAGTAAATAGCTGCTATCCTCTCTAGATATTTAAAACTAATATTAAACTGCAGTATCATACAGATTATAAAAAGGTATAAATTGTTTTTTTATGACGCAACACTGATTAACCACATGTTTGTTTGTCATCAATTCCAACTGACGTTAAAGATCTTTAGTTAGGGATGCCATACTTATGTTTCGAGGACTGCCATAAAATGAAATATTATAGATGAACGACTCTTAGCATAAAAATAAAACATTAACTAATAGGATACAATTTATTCAAACGAACAATGTTTATTACATTTTTCAAATTTACTGATCATTTAACTTATAAATTATTTGGAGCATGTTACTGCAGCAATACGTATGTAAATATGTAACGTTTGAGAATTACTACTTGTCTTCAGGCAAAAGGATATTATGAAGGTATCCGGAGTATTCTTAGATTAATGTGTTTAATTAATATCCAGAAATGATCATTCCCTTCTCAACTTGATCCGCCTTTTCCTTGCCAGTCAGCATTTCAATCAGTGTCAATCCAAACCAGTAAGCAGTTCCAGGACCCTTAAAAACGAATTTAAACAATTCAAACAATTATGACTTACGTGCGACAATAATTTCTCATCTCATAAGCAAGAATTAATAAAAATCGAGAACTTTACTGTTTTTATTTCTAATGACTAAGAAATTTCTTTGTGAAATTACTTTTTTTGTCTATTGTTGTACTTTACTTATACTGGCAACACTTTATTAATTTATTAAATAAATAAATAAATAAAGTGTTTATTAACACTTACTCTGCTAGTGACAATGTTGCCATCAACAACAACCCTTTCTCCCTCAACATATGTATAATCTCCTGTGATTTTGTCTTTAGTAGTTGGGTATGATGTTAATTTCTTTCCCTTGGCGACACCATGGGCTACAAATGCTGTTGGAGCTGTGTAAATATAAACTTGTTGAATGCAACACTCAGAATTATTTTGTGGTATCCCTGAGTCTATTTTAATGACCAATTCACTATTCTTAGGATAATTTCAGTCCAACCATAGTCTAAGAAACAATAAATTTAATAATATTGTCAAACATTATTTTTTGGTTCCTTAGCATACCTGCACATATGGCAGCTACGATCCTTCCATTTTTCTCGTGGTCTTTCAAAAGATTACCAACAATGTCAGACTTAGAAAGACGTTCAGACCCCTCCAATCCACCGGGGAGTATTACCTATAAAGAATAAAAATAAATTTTGTTATATAATGAAGGCAATCATTAAAAGCTACCAGTGACTGTATCGTCATTATTGTCTCTATAAAGAGACCTGAAATTTTACGAAAGGATTTCAAGCCACCATTTCTTGTTTCTTACCAGAATTAAAATTATAATTACTATAATTGCTCATACATTATGGACCTTTGTTTTTTTTACTTGAGTGAAGACGAGAACTACAAAATATAGCTGTTAGCTACATTACAAGTGACATAAAAAAAAACTTACAGCATCAAACTGTGGACTTTCAGCCAATGCATCAGATAGTGATTTGTCCGGAACAAGAGTGATCTGACGCGAGCATAACACAGGAGCACTACCATCCAGACCAGCTATTGTAACGGTTACCTGAAAAATTATAAAATTAATTAGAAAAAATTAAAGACCAAGTAATTTATGTATGTTGAGTGATGTGCGTCGGTGGCGCAGTTGTTAAGCGCTTGACCGGACCGGACCGTACTCGACATTGTCCAGGTGCGATCCCCGCCATGTACCAATGTGTTTTTCCATTTTCGAATTGCATATGTACATTATCCGACGCTCTTACGGTGAAG
>JAODUI010000011.1:601914-626787 GCA_027563995.1 Papilio gigon | reverse complement strand
GAGCCCCCGATGGGCTCGAAACTAGTCGGTACTGACACCGAGTTGCACATGAGTTAAGCCGTTTTATAAGTTATATAACATTCTCTATTTCAATTTTCATTTCCTTCTTAACTATGTCATATAACCCACTCACAATTCACATTTAAAACTTCACGGTACTGGTATAATTAACCCATACTTTACGAATGTTTCACTTAGTAGACTATGTCTTGAAGATTTTGATGAATTTGTTATTGAATTATGAAAACGTATAAATTTCTTAGCGCAGCAGTATTTCTAAATGATTGAATTTCAAAGTTCTGTATTAAGCGATATTATCAGGAATCTCTCATATCTATTGCGTGCTTCCGACGGTCACCTTCTCTAACGATCTACATTCAACCTTACATTTTATATTATATATATTGTAGATAATAACTTGAGTGTACACTCTACTGCCAATTAAAGATAAATATCACATACTAGAATAAATTATGAGAATTGTTCGCTTATTGTAAAGTTATTTAAATAAAAAGTAAATTAAAATAACAAGAACACACAACAGGTGTACCAAAAGCTAGCAAATAAAAAGCTACAAAACTGAATATTCAAAGCAAGTCAGATAAATGCTTACATTATTTTTTGGACAATAAATAACGCAGCTCGTTTCGGTTCTGTTGCTTTATCCATATTTCCCCTGTTTCCCGCCAACTGTGTGATGTATTATTTCATTTCTTTAATACGTTCCCATCGTTCTCTGTAACGTCTTACGTTAGTGACACGAGTGCGGTTTACACGAGCGCGTGTCATCATAGTAACTCACCGAGTTGACGTCTAAATATATCTATAAATCATTCATGTTTTTTTTTGTAATCTTAAAGTATGTTTTAAAAGTGTTTCTGTGTCTTGATGACAAAAATGTTTATTGTATTCTAAACGTACATTAAAGTATTTACCGACAAATAAGTGATTCTGAGTGTGATAAGGTTTTTTTTTATAATCTGATATCTATCTTTTGAACTCTCTTCAAATGAGTGCAAAGAGGCTTTTTTCGGGATAGTTTCGTCGTCCCTCACGTCTCCCTCCGTAATACAAAATATGGGGACTGGTAAATTTATATACATAACAGTAGCTCTTTTTAACGTTAATTTATGACTACATGTAGGTACGGTTACAACTAGGGGATTGTGGTGGTTTGTGTGATAATTTAACATACGTTCTAATGAGCATTGAAATACTGATGATTTCAAATAATTTAAATTTGAATTTCAAAAATTTTTTAATAAAATACTTAAGTAATTAATAACGTTCATTTATTCACCAAAGATTCCAATTTTAAACGTTAGAGTATCTGCATTTATAATGAATTCGTTTAGCTAGGACAAGAGTTGTTCAGTTAAAAATGCAAATTGTGTTAAAGTGCATACGATCCAGTAGCCCGGGGCGTAGACGCAGCTCCGTGTGTCGACGCAATATCTAACTGGAAGACGGTTAATTGCATTCGAACAAAAAGACCTAATACAGGCTCTTTCAATATTAAACTTAATTGTTTACCACCGATACGTACCCAGCGGCGGATTAACTATCTATTATGATACTAACTGGTTACTAAATGGAATATCTTATGAAAAAATATTTAAAAAAACGTGAATATTATCCGACCGGAACCTGTTACAAAGTTATTAATACGAGAGATACAATGAATGTTAATAAAAAAAAACTAACTAAAAAAAGTGTCTTCAATAAGTTTTTACTTTGACTGTATGATACATAATTTAAGCTTAGAAATTAACAAATACTTGAGAAGAAAGCTTACAATAGCAAGTGACTCACTTTCACCACTCGAACCTATAACTGTATATTCCTTCATTAAACTATTAAAACTTTCGTGAGACATTTCACTAAACTACTAATAAAAACGGCTTAACTCACGTATAGATCGGTGTAGGTACCGACTAGTTTCGGACCCGTCCTTCCGTTCAGTTCAGTTCCTTAATTAAGCCAAATATGAGACACTTCGCATTTTATTTACATTCATTTGTTCGTCGATTTTTACGATTTTTTCAACATGAACACGCCCTCTGCTGGAGTCCGCTGAATAATTAAATGACTTACATTACTGTCTACTCTTGCATGTACACCTTTACACATTCAATTCTCAGCGCCCCTGAAGCGACTGTTCGTTAACCAACTTCTAAATACATCTGGAAGTATTTATGTTGGTGTTAATTTCATAGATACCAATATAAAAGCTCGTACTGATACTTTAATACATTCTAACCGTGAGTTTATCAATCGTCTCTTGTTTGTGTGTTTTTAAAAGATTGAGCAGAGTTCGGAAGTGGAAGTCAACGTTATTCGTATCACAAAGTATGAAAGTTAATTATTAAATAGTTATCATATAATTCCCGCAGTTTGCTGTTCATATTGTGTTTGCTGGAAGCTTTTACATAATTAAAATATTATAATATGAATGTATTCTGTTTGCACTTACCTTCGAATACAACGCGTGCATATTTAATTAATGCGGCGGCCATCTGCAATGGTACGGTTGCCGGGAGCGCTCGGCGCGTCACAGCCTACGAAATGCAGCGACGTCAAGTGTTTTATTACTTTTTTTTGTTATTATCTACAAGAAACGTATAACCATTAGTGTAATAGTCATTGGTAAAAATAAATAAAAACTATTTAAACACAATCATAACAATATGATCGCATTTTCTACAATCACGAAGAAAATGCATTAACCCACAAATCTTATGAGAAACTACGATAGTGTATTCTTAATGAACTGGATGCGATAGTACAGTCATGCATAAAAGTCATTTTACTATTTACCATATTGAGGGTCGGCACTGTGCTTTAAGTATTGTCTATGAATAATTGTATATCAATATACTCCATCCATACTGTGTCTTCTTCTTCCTCCATCCATTCGCATTCTTTTAATGACTTTCTCAGCTATGTATGCCTTTTCTATCTGTGTGATGTCGTACAGAAAATTCTTAAGTTGTAATATTATTTTTACAATTACAAAAGTGTCTGTGTGCTCCTTGGCAGTTTATAGAGTCTGTTTATAAAGACGAGTCAACAGCCCATGTAACTGGTATACATTACACTCTCGGTTTATTTTAACAGCCACGATCCAGTATTGACACAGCTGGACACACAGGCGATGCTATTCTTTGTGTCACCAGCATCTCTAAAATATATTATTCTTATATATTAATTGAACTCTAATGGCGGCGTACTGTGGACGCCCTCTGCCCCACTACGGGGACATAGGGACTTACGTCAAGTCATTTTATACGTCCCTACTGAGCCGTGCAGCCTACCCGATTCGGGGGTGACTAGGCCATAGTCAACCAGCCCAGCGAACTGACTGACTGAACTGTATGTAGTGTATGGTTAAAAAAAAAACTGTTGCATATTAGTACATTGTTATAAAAAAAGTCGATAATCATGTTTCACACATCAATGAACGTAAATTTCATTCGGAATCGGACAATGGCGATTTTACTGTTCACTTGCATATTCAAATTACTTTAAATTAAACATGGCGGACGAAAAATGTTTCGTCATAAATTCATTTTAAATTTTTTCGACGCTTCTGTAACAATTACATTTAATTTATATTTTGTTTTTGGCTTTTAATAAAAGTTTGTTCTCATATCGTAGTTAAATTTCGTTATTTGTTTTATTGTTTTCAATAAAATTTTCCTCCCATTTATTGGCCGCAAGCTGACATATAACAATCAACGTGTATTACTGAACGGAAACGAAAAACATTTTTGACCTACCTGTAAATATTTGAAAGCAAACTCAACTCTATCGTAATGTAATAGAGTTTAGAATACAATGAACATTTTACAAAACACAACTGGAATCTTGAGATCACGTTGCCGAAAGCTGACGCCGCGCACGTCCATCGACAAATGGCGCGAAAAATCATATGCTTTGAATTCACTTCAAGTTCCGACCGTGTCAATATATTTCTATGGTTAGCTGATTACAGAGGACCGGGAATTGCTTTCTATTGATTGTCGTCGAACAAATACTTTGCCATATTGATGCAAATACGACCAGTACGACTTAGGGTCCTTAAAGAAGCGGGCATATATCTGTCTTAAACGTTACGCACCTGAGGTTCCTCAGCTATCGCAGATGTCTATGGGCATCGTTGATCACTTTTATGATGCCGCAACTCCTTCTGTTATAAATAAATAGATTTAGAAATACTCATTTCGCTTTTATTGGTTTCATCCCAAAAAACTACTTACCAATTGATATTTACATTAACTTTGCTAACTATGCAATTCATGCTGTATTTTAACGTGCAAAATGTAGACTCAGTTCGTGAGATAGAGTTAAATTGAATCAATAGTACAAGAGTCCGTCTGAGAGGTTAATGTGAAGCCACCTTCGTAGGGGACATGAAAGGCCACTACACTAGAATATTCCAACATAATTGCAAGCACAAACCATACGTACGAAGTCCTATTTCAAAATGAAACTTTGTCAGTTATTTAAAATATGTACACACTAATTTGTACATCTGTTGCTTTTCTAGTATTGCAGATATCTGGTCGTCGATCATCACCCTTGTGCTTCCATCGGTCGTTTGCGTGTCTTATAAAAAAACTGAAATGATTAGAATAACGGTCACATAAGTTGTATAGAAGAATATCCTAATTATCGCCTAAAGGTAGTTATAGTGGAAGCTTTTTTATGTTAGTATAGCAACTTGCCTCAGTTTCATTTTCCTGCTTTACCACAATTTGTCTGTCTATACCAGACTCCAAATACAAACTGGTCTATACTATTAGCTATATTGCTTAGATATTCAATCTCAAAGCTAAGTTGTCAGCACGGTGGCTATCACATATATTCAATCAGAGACGTCGGCCTGTCTTAATCCACCATACTAGCTAATGAATCTCGCTGCTAAGTGATTAGAGTTTGTTAAATGAACGTTCCAAGGAGTTTGTAAGCAAAGTTAATATTTAATTCTAATACTAAAAGAATTATGAATAATTCTTATGTATTCAGTGTCCTTTATTCAAGTTAAAAGATTCAGCAAAATATTAATGTTGTTGGTGAGATTGTACATTTTAAAGGAAACGATGAAGGACAGCCTTGAATACCTGTCATTGTGCTGACTGGATTGAAATCAATCTTAATTGTATCAAAAGGTCTGTTACTTTTAGAATAACGAGGGTTAGCTTTATAAGACCACGGTTTCTATTAACGTTTTCATTGTAAAACAACTGAGGAATCTCAAAATCTCAATGTTGCAATTCCGCTCGGTCCGCTTAATCAACAATTATTATGATGACAAAAACAAAACGAACCGAATTTTGTTATATTCTAATTATTGTTTATGGTAAAATTATCTTTTCAAATTAGTAGGATTATCATGTCACGCAATTGTTTATGTCAAACAATAGAGATCTATCTAACGGTATAGAACAGTAATCAGCAGTACACAAATCGTATTTCTGTAATTTATATTTCAATTCATTAAATACAGTACATAATATACATTTTAAATTACACGAAACTGTATCATTCCGTATAATTTGTATTATTTTTTTTTGTTATACTCTTAATAACACGAAACCCCTTAAAATGTCTTTGAAGTTTCCCAAATATTTTAACAAAACTTGACTACCATGATCCCATTGGACGGACATATCTGTAATTGAGTACATTCCCTGTCATATTAGCTCGTGTAACCGGCTCTAATCCAGACAAACTTGAGATTTCCCGAACGTATAAATCCTTGAGGTCTCGGGGGCTCCTGTCTGCGATATATAGCCCCGGATTTTCCAATTATATGCAACGTGAGCCTCATATTCGCCTTCAGGATTATAAATTGCAATTTGAGCTGAGAATCTTATGGGTCGGAGGATCAGGCGCTTATGATATACGAACATACGAACATGTTCATATTAATATAACACGAAAAATAACATTGTTAGAGGTATACCATAGTGTTACAAATGAATCCTTAGGTTATGAATTTTAACCAAAATATCGTGCAATATTTAACTTGAACGTGAAAAATTTACTTAGAGCTAAGCAATCAATTTTATGTCTATAAGTATCTTATAAAAAAGAGCAATATTTTTCTATTTTTCATTTTCAATAAAACGTATTCTATTAATTAAAAGTGTATTCTCATTCAATTGTTTATTGTTGCGGTGTACAAATCCAATTAATTTCCATCGGAACAATGTAAAGCTCTTTGAAAACTTTGTAATAAGGGCTTAGAGGCCACAATAAAACCAATGCCTATTATTATTCCGTTTCATTTGGTGGGTAAAAGCGGCGTAATGAATGGATAACAATGATAATTCATTTAATACGGTTAATCGAGCATTCGTGTAACACGCGGCCCGCGAATACGTACATATTACACACAATTCGTGTTTCATCGTTTAAATGTTTTATCTTGCGAACACAAGCCCGGTTAACACACTTTCAATTACTTACATTAAATATTGTTGATGAAACTTGGTTAGTTTTTAATCTTTTTAACTTAGTTAATATTCTTGTTGAAAGGTAACTGGACTTTTTGTAAACTCCAGTTATTTCTAAGTCATTTTGCAACAGGAGTAAAGTCTAGCTGCACATATGTAATTACAGATTCAATAAAATTTGATAACATTTTCTAAGTGTTGTAAGTTATGGCTAGGTATTATATTAGACGTCATTTACGAGATGTTCATCTGTATTATTGAATCGTCTAACCATATTATTGAATAGAAAGGCTTCTGAATTTACCCGAGTTATATCATAGTTGTAAAGTTTTAACTTATACATGATCCTATTTTGGATTCGTTATACAAAGTTCGGAACAGAGGTATCATCTTATGAACACGACGCAAACAAAGTTAGACATCGAGTCGGGCAAGTTGTACGTGGTCGGGCAAGTTGAACATAGCGAGTCAAGCTCCGTGCAAAATGCATGTCACTACCTCCGCACGACTAACTTGGAGATTAGTTCATGTGCGGATTGAAATAAGTTTACGTCGATGTCACGTAGTTTTTAGTAACTTATTTAGGAAATACTATTATAAATTGTATGGATGCGGGAGACCGCATACTGTGGGAGACAAGAAAGGCCTATGTCCAGTAGAGCTGATGACGATGATTGTAAATTGTTACCCAATTTTAATAAAGGAAGACTTTCACAAATAACATATAGTATTTTAAATGTAATGTGTATTTTATTCAATACGAAGTTAATAAAACATTTCAACGTATTCGCAAGGAAAATGTATTTCGATAAAGCAAGTTATCAGCACAGGACAGGCCACGTTCGTGCCTCTGTCAAAGTTTGCGGCAACATGTTTGTGTTTGTGGGAACGACCGCTACTGAAATGCTAAGCGTGCCATTTTACTTGCAACAGTTTTATTTTTCTCGACCGTTTCAAATGATTGATCTCTTTTAGTTTATAAGAATTTTATGAATATGTGACTTAAATAACATTCTATAAGAGATGACAATGATTTTGTACACATAATTATTTACTTATATATTAGGTCGATTATTTTAGAGATATCATCAGTTTTTGTCTGTCCGTTGCTGTTTATAAAAGAAATGGCCAATCTAACATTAGCTGCCAGCTCTGACCCTTTTCACGTATTGTCTTTCCTTTGTTCTTTTTAAGAAAACAAATACGTTAATCGCGTTATAGGAAATTAATAAAATTAAAATTTGTACATCTCTGACTCATACAACATAATTGACTCACGTGTCAACCTAATTATGAACTTTACAAATATTATAAGAAATCCCCGCATTATATGAAAGAATGCCCGTGTTATACGAATTCAAATCGCGTAGTGTGATATAGTTTTCTTAGTATTAAGTTATAATAGCTAAATGTTTAAAATTTCATCTCTACACATACGTAATTTATCGCAATAATTATTGCAGTACGTTACAAGATACGATTCAGCGACCGCGTCTAATGAATCGTTAAAACTTGATACCGAGGTAGGCGACGCATCAATAATATACAGTAACATAGTGTGTAACTAAAATTAACAAGCTGTGAAGGGAATTTATGAATATTACAAAGTTTATTACAGTTACTAGTAAACCGTAATATAACGGTTAAGCTGGGTATATAGCAGCTGAGGAAATATCTCTACAAAATTATAGATTTGTCTTCAAAGAGAATCAGTGTGGTCTTGTTACCACTAGGTAAAGAAATTTGTAAGGAAATGATTGTAATATCCGCTCTAAACAGTGTTTGAATAGACTTGAATCGGTCTCTGCCGACCTTACTATAACCAATGATGTTTAAGATTATTTCATGTTTGTGTACAGGGGTGTCGCTGACTCCGTTCGTGCGGCACTGGCAGCCGGCGCAATACAGTCCGCTAGAGGGCGCGCGCCGCCGCCGCTCGCTGCCGCCGCTCGCTGCGGACTACGCCTTTCGGATACGGTACTATCAAACTTATTTTACTAATAAGGGAAGAAATCTTAACAGCCATATCTTCGCTTGACGAGGAGACGTAATGGAACAGATGTCTTCTTTTTGTACGCACCGTCCTCTGGAGATTAAAGATGTTGATGTCTGCTATCTTTATTTGATGTTTATAGACGTACTTCTTTATGTAAACTATATTTGTGTAAGTTATAATTATTGTAATTTATCTGCAAAGTTCTTTATAACAATAACTACAAAATAACCCAACGAGGTTATGTTAGAAAAAATTAACCTGCATCACTAAAAGACTCTTTAAATCTTATTCTCACGATAACACGTGAAAATTTGCGACAATCGCAAATATATCTCATTGCAAAACGTTCGGAAACATTCCATTTAGGATTACGACCAACAAAAAAGTCTAAATCCAAAAGGCCAACATGAATAGGCCACACGCAACGTACAAATACCTACTAAAAACTATAAAAACCAACCCCATATAAACATTGATATCGTCACCCCTTCTTATTTACAAAAAAAATTGACAATTTAGGTTATGTTTTGGGTTCCGTAAATTCGAAACTAAACTGACAGTATTTTTTTTAATCTCGTCACTTTACGATAAAAGGCAAAACAATTATTCAAATTGTTCTATACCTACTGCCCATATTTAATCTACAGTCGCTGTACATTTTATAGGCAATTTTTTTAGATATCTATTTTTTGTTGACTGCAAAAATAATTAATGTTAGTAAAACACAGGTTTACTTTGAGTTCCCGTAACGTAAATAAAAATATTTCAAGCCCTACATTTCAATATCATGCAACTATCATGGCATTGATGGTTTGTTATTTTATAAAAACGAGCCCCTAAATAACGAATGAACGCGCGAACGCATCCAAAAAAAGGAACAAAGGAGGTTTGACAATCGTTGAAATGGCGGCCTAATTTGACATTAAAAAACGCGCGAATTCAATTGTCAGATAATTTATCGATGTTTTGATAACAAAAAGTAGAGTTTTATTAATGATGTTTTATAAAAATTCATTCTTTCGCATTCGCAGACCATAAATAATGCTAGCGTTAGATGTTTTCACGCTACAGTTGATTTTAAAGCGGTTAATGTTTACAAATTGTCATCTCGGCGACGTGGTGGAACCGGTTCCTGCGATGTCTTAATTAAAAATCATTCCGCGACATAAACTTCTTGGGAGCGACGATTTTTAAATAAATTAATGTTGTATCTACATGTATCTTATATTATATTACTCAGATATCGTGACAAAATGTACTAAGTAAATTTTATGAATAAGGACAACTTTTGTTGTTCTTAGCAGCACAATGTTTTTGTTTTTTAAATATTCTTAAGACTGTCTATCCATAACTTTAAAAAGTCTTACAAGAACCATAGATAAGAAACTATTTGTCATTTGACAGATAAAATTGACGCGGAGCATTGCATGATGCTATTTTTTTTTACTTGACACTGGCTGAATCTGACGAGGTAGAGGCATAAATAAGAAACTCAACTCAACTCGATGCTCTTTTAATCTTTGATTATTAATCAACTTTGAATTTCTAACACTGGCCGATGCGTTTCTATCAGTGTATTTAAAAAAAATCCTTATTTTTGTTGACTGCCGGTTTTTTCTTATTTAAAAAAAAGATTTTGAATTAAAGAACTAAGTATGTAAAATAACTAAAGTATTAATAATGTAAGAAAAGTCTTAGTATTGAATATAAATGGGGAGCTGATAGTTTACGAGCGTTTAATACCGCCATATGCGGGGTCGTAACTAACTCGCAGAATGGCGACGCGACAAATAAATCCAATATCTGTTTAATAAATATATCTGAGCATTTCACGGGTCATTAGACGATGTATTGATTTATAACGTATTTTACTTACCCTATGTTATATAACAATCTATTCTTTAACGATTGCGACTTAACCCTTTATGTTTTGTCTATTTGTATTTTGTCAACACAAGAAGGTCTTATATGAGCTTAGTTTTTTTTTTAATATTATAAGGTGACAAATGAACAAGCTGTCACTTGAATTATCTAAATTGTGCTGTCCGAAGATGCTCGTGATGGCATAAGTTGGTTACCTTTAATTAGTGGGGAGGGGACGGTCAGAAAAAGGATAATTCCCCTTCCTTTATTATTGATATTAGTTACTATATATTTTTTTTAAAAGGTCATTATAAAACAATATCTGTCCAGTTCTGAAATAACCACAAACCTTGTTAATAGTTTCAGCGTTCGAAAATAAGAACGCGTCGAATCCTGGCCGAACCGAAATTTCTGAACGCCGTTAGCCTCCTGTCAGTTGCCCGCCAACTCGCCTACACTTTGATTGACTTTCCCGCCTATTTCGGAATTTCGGAAAAAATCGACTACATTCTGTGCCGGCAACAATGCCGGACCGCTTACTACCGAAACTCATATAAAATAAAACATTGCGAACTGTATTTTTTTAAGAAAAAGATATGAATATAAAGGAACCGTGTATAGAATAGATAATTTTGACTTTAACTTAAAAAGGAACTTTTTTTCAACCTTTAAGACGAACTGTGTACTTTAATTTGTGGACAAAAACGGTGTTTGCGTAAGATTTTCAGCTATACTATTATTGCATTTCTTCTAAAAAGTAACGTACGATATGACCATCCCTTTTAGACTGATACAATTTGATTAAAAAAATAATCCCTACAATTATAAATCGCCATAAATAAACAAAAACATTCTCCGTCCCTGTTTAACGCATAGCTGCGTCTCGCTCTAAGACCATATGTCGCGCCGCCGCGTGCACGTCACGTGACCACTTGCCAGGATTTTCTATGCATTTGTGCGTTTATTTTATTGGTTTGGCTGTAATGCGGGGGCGTCTCATTGTGTTTGCTGTTTTCTTTTTAATTTCCTGACCAAAGAGTTGGGTAACATTTTTAAAATTTGGTTATACTCTGTCTATGACAGTGCATCATTTAGAATGTTTATCCATGCATGTTAAGCTTTGTCTGTGCAATCTATGATCTTTTTATTTTTTTCTGGACCTGGCATAAAGTTGTAGCTTTGTTCCAGAGCTCTGCATGCATAGATCTGTGGAGTATTATTTTCGAAATATAATGAGTATTAAATTACAAAACTGAGGATATTTACACCTACTAAAGGCATCCTTAGGAGTTTTTTTAGCGCACCCTTGACCTCCTGTTTAGGTCTCCCTAGGTTATAAAATATAAAATAGTAATATATAAAAGGAAAGTGTTCCTTTAATCTTTCCTTCGCCAAGGTTTAGATACACCACCTTTATTTTCTGGCTCCTATAACTTGGTCAATGGTACCCTTCGTGTAAACACCAACTTCATTTGATTATGTCAGTAGGGTTGTGAAACCAATGAACTCGAACTATCCTCACGCAGTGGTCTCAGAAGGAGGAAAGACATTTGTTTATTTAATCCGATAGCTGCGAGTGAAGGAGCCGTAAGTGAGAGCTTGATCGGTAATCGGCTCCGCGCCCGGGGCGCGGGTCTCGGGCAATTTGTCGCGCCGCGTGGTCGTGACGTCAGCCGCGTGGGCGACACGCGCGCCGGCTGCACGTGGCGTCTGCACGCCATCGACCCACATCTGACGTTTGATGTTTTCGCGCCATATTTTATACGTCAAATTAATTTGCAGATTATAAAAATACTTTTAGTATGAGTAAGAGATTTTATTTAGTATCCAGTCTGGGGTTAAACATGGAAATACCTAAGTATATGCGGAAGGCGCGATGTAAATTGGTTTAAAATATTACTGAGAAACAGAAAACAAAGATCTTACGACTTTTGGTTTTTTTGTGTTACGTTTTCATCATATTTTTATAGATTTTGGGATCAAAGAACAAGTCACAGTCCACCCACGGGGCGTTAGACGGAGGTGTTAACATGTTATAAATAACATGTTCTGCGCGTGACGGAAAATGTTCCGTAAACTATAACGATAGTGACCTTTATAATATCGCAGTTAAGCACATTTATTCTAAATTTCATTTGGCTCAAATCTAGTAATTCAATCTACACCCCACGCGTTGAATTATTTATTTTTCGAACGCATCTTTAATTTTAATGACATTCAAATATTAGTTTTATGAAAAAAAAAGACTCGATTTTTTTTAATTTCAATATTTACGTCATTTCTTAAGACGGATGTTTTTTTTATAAATAAAATGCATTAGACCGTTTTGCTGTTCATTTATTTCCACATAAAATTTATGATACGATATTTAAAGAGTGTTGAAGTCTAAAACAAACTTATTTATATAATTTACGTCGTAATATATACACACAGATTATATACAGTTACATATTTAGATTTACATATTAATTACAATATGATGTAGATTTATTTTTTGTTGTTTTTTTTCAAGTTTATGTTTGTTAAATGTCCTCGTGACGTATGAAATATTTGATTTGCTTAAAAACAGTTAACGAAATTGAAATTTAAAACAATTGCTTCGTTTTTTATTTGTATTACAGATTACATTCGTGATGAACTAAGTGGGTCGTTGTCAAATATTTTAGTTTTTTTTAAGTG
Organism: Papilio gigon; assembly: GCA_027563995.1. Taxonomy (NCBI): domain Eukaryota; kingdom Metazoa; phylum Arthropoda; class Insecta; order Lepidoptera; family Papilionidae; genus Papilio; species Papilio gigon. The sequence continues at coordinate 613,788 of JAODUI010000011.1, read as the reverse complement.
CAAGATAATTCTAAATGGCCATGATTTTTTTTAATAACATTACAATTAATTTCCTATACAATGATTTCTATGTACAATTGAATTCTTAATAATGTAATTAGTTTTATAAGAATTTTAATATAATTGTGAAAAAATGCTAGAGAAAAGGTATGTTTATAGGACAGGGGGACGGACATGCGAATATAATACGAAAAGAAGTACATTAAAGTAATTACATTTTGGAATGTAAGAAGCATTAAAAAAAACAATTATTTCCGATGCCAAAACCGAAAGTAAGTTTTTTTTTAATTTGACACACAAGTTTTTTTTTTTTAATTATGCAATGTTCATTTGATTTTGTGATAAGGTTTTATTGATTGTGAAGCTAAATATGATTTTTATATTACATTAGGTTACAGAGTATTAAATGACTTACGCTTAATGTAATTTACATTCATAGTAAATCGTTATTTTATCTAAAACAGGTCATGTTACATTTATTTCTTCGTCGGAGGCGCTCGCGTCGCTGTCAAAGTCCTCACCGTCCTCAATGTTTGAATAATTTTCGCGGGAAAACATCGGACCGGTCGCCATTTTGTCATCAAAACGGTAACTGTCACTTTGACTGGACGATGCTGCGAACATTTTATTCTTCTCGTCGCATTGATCTTCGTTCAGGGGTGATAGGGGAGACATTTTGGATTTATCAGCCTCGGCATCGGAGAGATCTGGATGTGGGTTGTTCTTGTTGGGTAATGTCTGCTCTCGTGAGCCGCCCGCCGCCAGCAGCTCGCGCTCTTTGGAGTTGCGCCACTTCATGCGACGATTTTGAAACCAGATTTTTACCTGAGAATGAAAAATATATTAAACCCTTAAATATTTGATTGTCCTCTAGATACTAGCGAGATTTTGTCATTAATTCTGTATTATTTTCTAGATTCTAGAAAGTAGATTTTTGTTAATTGACTAATATATCTTGTGATATTTCCTGGTAAGATTGGAATAGCTTGTGTTAGGATATGGTTCAGGACAATAGTCGAATGACGGGATTCGAATCCACGACCGCTAGATCGATAGTCCGTACCCATAACCATTAGGCTATTGGCGGTTCAAAAGATTCTACCACAAGAAAAGGCAAAATATTGTCTTGAACTTTTTAGATTACTTTGCAACATGGAAAAAAATCTAAATAAAGTTTATTGATAGTATAAAAAATTGTTTTTTGTAACATTAAAGTCATAACACTGCGTAAACCGGGTAAGCATACTAACAATGAAAAGCTATAATAGTAAAAAAAACAAGTCATTATCGTTAGAATTAGCATTAAAAAGGGCGCGAAAACCATTTCTATTTTTTTTACTCCATCGATACCTCATTTTCGCCAATTTTTTTTTGGGTAAAATCGTAATATTTTTTCGGAATAAACTGTACGGGCTCATTGTGTTGCTGCCAGAGCATTTTATTGATGGCGGAAGGCGTGGCTGTACGCGGGTGTTCCTGTGCCTCGCTTGCAAAAAAAGTTCACTTATTTTTGCTTTTGATTAACAATCTGTAATGCCAAGGGGCAGGAGAATTTTATATCGAAATATCGTTTTTTTTTTTTTTAATAAATTGGGAAATAATAAACATTATTTACATATAAATACTACTTAACCTACGTATAGTTTTGTTGTTTTTAATACAATGGATGTCGTGATTGGAATAACTTCGAAATTTAAATAAAACTTTTAATTACTGCGCACACGTCGTCATTTAGCCTCACGTCCTTCACCGTGCGTCGTTCTAGTCACCTTTTGTCCTTCAACGTCTTCCATCTCACTCGCACACCCTCTCGCTCACACGTCCGTTTCATTCCTTTTTACGTAACTTATCATCTCAAATCCAATTCCGACTTGGATAATAAAGAGTGATGATTTAAAAAAAACATTAAAATAAAAGATAGTGTCTGTAACTTATTGTGTTTCTTTCTATAAAAATAGCAACGCGGGCGTGATGTGAATGAACGTGTCTGTTTGAATGAATGATGCCATGTCACCGTCGCCCACAAATGAATGGTCGAATATGATAAATCGCTCAATATATATTTTTTCATTGTCACCACGTTCGTTTATTTTGTGACATATTCATTCCGTGTTCTGATGTTTTATTTTATTGTTTAGGAATACGAGCTATGAAAATTTTAAGCTACACCGGATCCAAAACTATAGAGAAACTACATCTTATACTAAAATTGGTAAATCAGAAAATGTTTTTAGTATAACAGTTTATCTCTTAAGCTACACATAATTTACAATATCAATTTACTTTAGTTCAGGATTTTGGCGAAATATTAAAAAAAATCAGATTTGGCCGCTATGTATGGAATTTAGAGGGCATCTGTTTACTTCATTAGGACTTTCAATAGAACAAAGGATAAATGACGATACGGCGACGAGGATAATTGTTCGCTTTGTTTTAATTGGTAGCTCATACTGTACGTAACCTTATGAAAGAAATTTGCCATTATTTGGAGACAGAATTATATTATCTGTGACGTTGGTTGTATTTGATATCTGTGTAATATTTAAATTAAAAGTCCCGTCAGCGCATTGAAACATCAATAGTAACTTTACACACGTAATCGTGTCTGAAGAGTGGAGTTCTTATAAAAAAATAGGTATTAAAACCTCTGTCGCAGCGTGTAACAATTTAAAAAGAATATCCGAAACGGAAATGACAAATCGTAGTCCGCGCTCCGCCGGAACCAATCGGTTACCGAACGATTCGCGCCTTCGCGCCTTCGCGCCGCGCGCGTCATTTGTCAAACTTTTAAATATCGAACGATCGATTTTTTTCTCATCGAATCTTTGTCGAGAATTGAATCGTTCAAATTGCCTAATCGTGATATGTCAAAAAATTAAAATTGATAATGACGTCAAAGAGACAGATGTTATCTTATTGTAGAAGTAACAAGAATTACAATGTTTAAATAACGACATTCACTAATATTAGTAGGGTGCACAGACAGGCAAATTTAACTCGATTTTGTCATTTTATTTGCAAGGAATTTTAAACTTGCTTAAAAGATATCGACTCCGTAATCGTCGATTTAATTACCTACGCAAAGAGAATCGTGTGAACCACTCATTTTTAGTTAAATACTAGTTAAAGCTAACAGTGTATCGCAGTGGTTGTTAAATAGCGGCCCGAAATTGACATTTGTGCGGCCCGCGAACCTTTCCAATAATTAGTTTTAACAGACTCAATAGCGCCTCCGCGGGATCGATTCTCATCCGAGATAAGTATTTGTGTGGTCCACTTATATTTCTTTCGAAATGTTATTTCCATATTTCGTAGAAAAAACCACGAATATTTTCGGTTGCTTCGAAATCAAAAAAATAGTTCTAAAAAAAGTTATGGAAGAAAATTTTGTAACAGTTTATAAAAGAATTAAATAGATTGGTTGCGTCAAGTAACCAGTCCACGAAATTGCGGCCGGCAGTGATACCTCGCATTGTACTATTTGGCCCTTAGATAGAAAAGTGTGACGAACACTGTCCTATCAGAATTAGGTGACAAAGATAGTGAATGACACTATAGGTGTGAGTGAGATAGTTGTACATCGTCACGACGATTATAAATTGAACAAAACAAAGTAGCAGCGCGGTGGGTTTGTAATTTATCAGTAATAAAACAAGAGCGTCGTCTTGACCGCGGACGCGGGGACGACACGTTGCGCTGAAGGGCCGCGACAATACGCCGCCGGCAGCTGACACCGGCCCCTTCTACTTGCTAGTGCTGTGCTGCTACATCGATAAAACTGGCGGCAATATTTTATGAAACAAATGAAAACCGGTACGGTATAGACAAGAAGTTATTTTTTACAAACATAACAAAACATGCGCCAAACACTCGAAGTTGTTTATCGGTGAAAACGGCACCCATCATCTTTATCATCATCAGCCATCTGTTGGACAATGCCTTGCACAGTATGTGGTCCTCCGCGTCCAACGACTTCCTGCTGTCCGCAGTGAAGTGAGGAGCGTCCTCCTTCCAGGTGGAACGACAATTTAGTGCAGGCGGGAAGTCGTTGGATGCGGAAGGAGGACCAAATTGTGTAAAAGGCCTATGTCCAGCAGTGGGCAGATGCGGGCTGATGATTATTAAGACGGGACGTTATCGGTTATTTATTTGGTTATTAAACTCATTATTAAAATTATAACTTGACACAGAACAATAGAATACTACGGAAATCTCTAGTGTCATAAATACAGATAATAATTGCATAAAATGATATCGATATAACTATGCACATCACTAGCAAGAGACGAGGGTTTGCCTGAGAATTAATTACTTTTTGACATATTCACTTTTATTACAATTTATACGGAATAAGTGATACTGAGCGCGTGATTGGGGTGCGGGAGAGGGGCGGCGGGAGGGGCCGGTAACAGTCCGCGATGACACTTCTCATGTGTTGCCATTATACGATTTGTTTTCTATCGTCATTAGGGAGTGGAAGAAATAGGGTAAACTAATGTTATAAACTTTTAAGTATTATTTGAAAAATATTGTAATTATTTATGCGCTAGGTGTCGCTTCTTTGTGGTTGGCGTTGTAACGTCAAATTCAAAATTCAATTAAAAAAATTTAGCATAAGCAAACAACAAATTACAAAGTATCATTATTTAAATATTACAATAAAACGGTAGGGTTGTAAACATGCATTGTAATATTAAATAAAAGTTGTATTCAAATTAATTTTATTTTAATTTCCGAACTGTTATACAAATAGAATATTGACATATCGCAGATAAAAAAAATAAACAAGCAATGTAGTCCTGTCAATCATGGCGTCCGGCCGAAAACCGCGCCAACAAAAAGTACGCATTCAAAATAAATAAATGCTAATATTTGAAATTGGAACGCCGTGAATGTAAACACGGACCCCGTTTGAATATTCATTCAAATATGAATATTTCAAATTTCGAATGCGAGTCCGAAAATCAGATTCATGGGACGCGGACTAGTAAACTGTTCATAAAGAATATAGCTGTATTGCTTGACATTCATAAAAATTAAACATTAGTATTACACTTCTTTCAAACCATGGCGAGCGAGATAGAGAGAGAGAAAACGTTGTTCCCATCTCCCTCTTATTTTTTTAACCAAACTCTTTGCTTACGCACACGATGGAACTCTTTCTAGCTATAATAAAAAAATGTACCATTAGTATAATACTAATGGGTCACGATGGGAGGGCAGACGATGTTCAATCTTTACATGATAGGGGGAGAGCTGCGTCGGAACTCGACGTGGAAGCTGATGACGTCACATTATTTAATAAGGAATAATAATAGTTAACTAATTAGTAATATATACATAATAAAACGAAGGACTAAGGAGTTTAAAAATTCGTTTGAAAAAAAAACAAAATAAGGTTCTGCATTATTAAAAAAAAAAATCAACTAATTATTAGGAACAACGCTAAAAGTTGTAATTTTGTTACAGGTTTTTTCTTGTCTCAATTTTACTAATTATAGGTAAGTTTGGATGGATGTTCGTTTAAAGGCAAATCTAAAAGACCTTCATAAATCTGGAGGAAATCTGGTGGAGATCTAGAACATAGTATGGAAGTGTACATAGGCTACCAAGTTTTTTTTTTAATGCCGTGCGACGGAGCCGCGGGCGGTTCCTCTCCGGGTTATAAAAGACGAAGCTATTATCTCAAAATAACGGAACCGAGTAATCAAATTACGAAGAACGTAATCCATAAAAATGTATTCGAAATGTCCGACAGCGGACCTAATACGAAAACATTCAATAAAAGCTAAACCTGCTCACAAGTATCCTATAAAAATCAGATATCGTACAAAAAAAAAACCGTTTCCGAACGCAAATAAAAAAAGGTTAAAAGCCCAACGACCAATGCGGGCGCGGGCCACACTTTTATTCAATACAAGCCGTCCAATAGAAGGGTCGGGCAAGACGCGAGCTACGTTATGCCCGTCTCTCTCGCGCCCACCCATCCCGAGCTCCCCGCGCGGGATCCAGTCGTCTTGAGACACAAATGATATTTTGTATATTTATGGCGACATTACGTTGTATTTTCTTTTTGTTTCGCGCCATTTTTGCGGCCGTTACGTTTTATTGGTTCCAGAACGATACGTCGAATGTTTTTGGCGGGCAATTTTCTGCGCGCCGCATTTTCATACTTTCTTATTTTCTTCGTAATATACCCCGCTTGTTGTGCTTATTGAGATGCAAAAAGGGATGTGAAGTTATTTAAGAAGTTTTCTATTGGAAGTAATTTTATTAGGCGATAGAATATTTAGTTTTGAAGATATTTGGAACATTGTTAGTAAGTATGATTTTGATTAGTTATTCGTTATAGAGACATCGACTGGTCTAAAACTAGCTCGTGCCTACACCGGTTTACATATGAGCGAAGGCGTGATTTTTGTAGTGTATTCACGAAGGTTTCAATAAGTTAATGTTTTTATTATCATAATTTGAATTGACACTGGTAATAAAGTTTAAAAACAAATAATGGTTGATTTAATCTGTGACTAGGGATTAGGGGCAACGTTTGATTCGTGAGGGGAGGGGCGGGAGGGGCGGAGCGGGACAAAGTGGAAAGATAATTAGTGTGGCTTATCGTACTAAAGTGAAATGCCGACTAACAAACCATAGCTTACTATATCCGGGTTAAATTTATCATTATAGCTTCACTTTATGTTTTAACCAAGACGTATTAATTATACTGACATTCTTACATAAATAAAAGTTATTGTAATTCTTATTAAAATGTAAAAAACGGTAGCCGTCAAATTTTTCCAATTGATTTTCTCTCTCTGTCGTGGTATAATACATCGTAAATTATCCCGTACTCGATCCACAATCATTTCTGATAAAGAACAGCCAATTTAAAATGTCTTAAAGCTTCGAAATAAACTGAATACCACATTAATTAGATTTAAGCAGAAATTTCACCGGTGTTAAAAAACAAACAAGAACTGTCAAAAATGGGTCCACGGTCGCGCTGAAAAGGCGAAGGCTACGCCACCCTTTCAGCCAACAAAAAGACCTAATCGAACTCTATGGTTGCACGCACAGATTCAAAATGCAAATATCGAGTTCAGCAGCCGGTAATTGTTTTAAAGCGTCCTTTCCCGGGCGCTAGGGGCGGAAACATTCCACCCCTGGCCGCCTGCGTCTGACAGACCCCTCCCTTCTATTATACCCTTGGGGTAACAATTTTTTGTAACACCCCAGTTACTACTTCCCCTAGAGGCGCACGTTGGCGCGGGTTACACTTCCCTCAACTTTTGCTTGCGGGTTAAGATTTTGTTTTCGCAATACATTATCTTTACATATGTTTTATATTTTTTTATTAATTATTATTTTATTCATCTTTTTTACCTATGACAACATTGAGAAGCCGACTGTCATTCTACAATAATAACTTCACAATATTGGTACATCTGTAAACTTGTTGGTTTATGTGAATATTATTTGCATACCTGGCTATCCTTTAAGCCTAACTTCTCGGCTAACTTCTTCCGATCAGGCTTGGAGATGTACTTCTGGACTTGGAATCGTTTCTCCAGTCCTTTCCGTTGCAGGTCTGAGAAGACAGCCCGCCGCATCATGCCACGCCGCGGCTTTCCTACAATACATCACATTTAAGGCTTGTGTCCATTTTAACATAAAACCAGACCAACCACAGATAATACTGAGGCACTCCGACCGAGGTACTCGAGGCATTGTTCATTGCAAAGGATTGGAACCAATTGTCGGCCTCAGTTTTTCCGTCCAAGTATACCTTCGGAGCCTTTAAGAGTAGAGTGAATAGGCATTTGTTAATCTAGCTCATATCATCTTTTGGTTACATCACCAATTAATATTAAACGGGATAGCGGTCAAAGTCCAGCTTATTCAATGAAAAAAAAATGTAATATAAAAATATCTAGCCATAGCTAATTACTCTCCATCGCTACTAATCCTATCTCAGATTTTATTCTCCAACTCACCTCTAGAACTGTGCGCCCAGGGGAATCCTCCGGGAAGAGGAAAGACTTGCGTATGCGCTTGCGCCGGTCGCACTGAGAATAACAATTATTTTTTTAATAAAGTAATCAAAACAACTTACTTAATTATTCAGATGGCTGTTATCTCTGATGCTCTTTAATATTTAAAAAAAATCTATTTCTTTGTCATTAGTGTTATATGGTATTTAGGGAAATATTTTTTCGTACTGTAGATTATATGTATATGTTAGGATACAGTTAATAACGTGATTGCATCAACATCATCACCAGCCTTTGTCTGCCCACCGCTGGTCCATAGTCGTCCAGTGCCTTCCACAAGATGCGGCCCTGCTTCTGCATCCAACGACTTCCCGCCTGCACTAAGTCAATTTAATTGATCTTGGCTAGTTAGTAATTAAATTACAAAAGAGTTTGCAAATCCTTGTCTTAACCTCCTTTCAGACAATTTTCTGCTCTTATTACGAAGTGGCTGTCGGAAACGTCAATTTGTTTTTTTTTAACATTAAATGGTTGCACACAGCCAGTTTAATATAAAGCTTCTATTCATTTTTTTTTTCAAATTCGCGTAATATCTGTTATCGAATGAAATCGAGCAAAAAAATTTTTTTTGGCACATTAGCAAATGGTAAATTTGAGGTTATGATATAGTTGAATAGCGCCATTGTTGTATTGTTCGTTTTTTTAAGAACTATTGAAGATTGAGGCAAAGGTAAACAGCTTTATGCCACTTCTGTTTTATTATTTGTAAAGATATTAGTAAAAGACCCAATAAACGTTTATCTGTTAATGTGTATGATGTAGGCAGAGATTATGAATTTCGACACTTCGTCACATCTCCGTACGTCAGACGTACTTGGCGGTCAATCTATAAACTTTTTAATAACTTTGGTTTTATGATTGAAGATTGATTTGATGCTCCGATAGCTTACGGGTACGGCCTATCGATGTGGCGGTCGTGGGTTCGAATCCCGCCATTCGATTAGTGTGAACCATATCCTAACACAAGCTTTTTCAAGCAGGCATTGTTACAAAAAAATATTAGTGAATTAATAATAATTAAAAAAGATAATTAAAGACGCCTAACAAGCACGTCCAAATTCCGGCGCCATGTAGTTTCAGATCCGTCGGACGTCTCGCACAGTGCTTGTACGAGATGGAATCTTAATGCGAAGAAAGCTATAAAAATTCGCTTTAAAGATCCCTCGGGTCCGTAACTAGTCGATGCCGTCAGCGGAGTGTTTTTATTTAAATCATCTTAATATGTTTGGTGAAAGTTTAAACAATATACTATGTTTCTAATCTAGACAGTATAATTTCGTCTTAGACTTTAATTAAGTAAACCTACAACTTAACGGAACCAAAGCAATTATCGTTAAATCTACTACAACTAACATTAGTGTTTACGTTTAATTTAGTACTGTAATTAAATGGGGTCAACTAGATTTTTTGTTGGAACAAAACAAAAGAATGCCAGGTTCGAATCGAGGTTGAGTTCAATTCGATTGTCTTTTGTTAGCTGTGTCATCTGATGACGTCACTCTCGTACAAAGACATCATAGTATAACTCTTCAGATGTTGACTCACCAGCTAGATAAGGATGGTGACAATGCGCGAGGAGATGCTGCAAGTGCTGATGCTGCACTGGAATCGGTCTACTGGCGATCGGCTTCGCGATCGGCCACGGGTTACCCATCATCGGTTGTCGGTAGTCTGAAAATAATTGAAAGAAATTAGATATACGGATTGAAAATTAATTTAAAATGTTATAAAGAAATCATCACGAAAACAATTAGAGTAATATAAAATAAAGTATTATGTATTAATAACATATATTTATGTTATTCAGTTATATACATTTTTTAAGAAAAAAAGAATAGTAGATTTTAATTAATTTACTAATATTTCTCGTAACCACTCCTGGTAAGCTTGAAAAATTTTGTGATAGGACATGGTTCACGACAATAGTCGAAAAGTGGGGATTCGAACCCACTGCCGTTAGGTCGGTTGTATGTACCCATAACCATTAGACTATTAGCGCTTCGAATTAGGACTTATGTAAATCCTAGGACATTAAAATTAATAAAAGTGGTTCACAAATTTCCATAGACACTAAAAAAAAAAAAATAAGAGACAAGATTCTATATGTGAGAAGGGACAAACGAGGAGTGGGACCCTTAAAAGATCACCGGCACGTATGGACGTCCACTACACCAATAGATGCAGTAATAAAAGTCATGGGTGATTGCCAAGGTTCTGACGAAGTCGAACACAGCGATGGGCAAGTGACTAACTGTGAAGAAACAGTAATGAGCCAGTTTTATATTCATTCTTTAATTTTTTTTAATTCAAAAACATGAAATAAAACGTCAATGCTAATTTTACATTATTGAAAAATAATTCAGATCGTTACAAGGCTACATGCACGACCCTCGTGCCTTCTTTGCTGCATCTCCTTCTCTCCTTTAATTTTTAATACTAACAATCTAGAAGAGACTAACCAGGGTATTTGATTCAAACACTATATAGTATAATAGAAGGACGATATAAATAACTAATTCAAATCATTTAAACAGACAAATAAGTTTTATTGTAAGGTGTAATTAAGTTGAAGTGTAGAGTCGATTTACTAAAGACGCGCCGGCTCGTCATAAAACCGTGCAGTTCCGAGCTGAACACCCTAATCGTATTACAACGCGATTACAAACAGTACCGGAGCCTGTTCTCGATTGTTTGTCTCGGTGCAACACGGCAGCGGTCGCGATTTCCACACATAACTTACTCCGCTAAGTACCCGCTTTAAAACACCTGTTATACAATATCATTGTCTCTTGTTTGCCATTGTAAAAAAAAACTGAACGATATTCCAATATGCAGTAGGCTGAAAAAGATGTTTAGGAACGAAAAGGGCTATTCCTTTGTGACGTGTACAATCCATGGTGTTCTCTTGTTAAATTAATAATGGCATTGTTTTTTTAATTTTTAATTATTTCCAAAAAAAAAATAGATTGGATATTGTTTCACTTTTAAATTGATTTTAATAAGAAATGTTTCCTTTTTATAAAACACTACGTTTTATAAGCAATGTCATCTGACGCTTTCATTAAAGCAAATTTGGTCTACAAAACGCACTGTCAATGATTTAGTTGACCATCAATGACACCTGTCAATTAGCACTGTAGTCACACCTAACCGTATAATAATTTATAAAATAATACCTTGCATTTGTGTTTATTCCGAATTCAAGTCTTATCCAATTTAATAAAGTAACTAATAAAAACGTTATACAATAATTGTAGATTGAGTTTATCGTAACGCTCGTGGCTTGGACCGCGGGCTATACACCCCAGCGATTTCTTACCTCCCCGACTGTCAAAGCCACACCCGCCCTAATATATTGTATAGCCTTTGTAATGCCATTAATCACGTTCAAAGCATTTTGTTTTTGACTCTCCGGTATTAATTTAAACTACCTATGCTGATGCGGCGCGAGACGCTGAAACCCGCACTCTTTATAACAAAGCAATATACTTGTAATTTATTATTATATATATGTAAATAGGTAATATAATGTATATGAAAGTGGTCTATGATAACTACATATAGCGACTCTAGAACTCTACCTGCTCCAGTTGACCTGGTCACATTTCATCATATTCTCTTTGTATTAACGTATTTTACAAGTTTTTCTCTGTAGCCTATGTGACTGTATGTTTGTTCTATTCTATTTTTTTTTTATAAGAGAAGGGAGTAAACGAGCAGCATCACAAGGTGGTCGTCGACGTGACATCCGCAACACTAGAGTGGATGCGTTGCCGGCCGTTGAGAGAGAGGTACGCTCGCTTCTCGAAGGGCTCTAAGTCGTGCT
>JAODUI010000011.1:576026-601065 GCA_027563995.1 Papilio gigon | reverse complement strand
TACCTCATATTTGGTTCTTTCATTGTTGTAATTGTGTTGTAATGTTTTGAAATGGATTAAATGAATTATTATTATTAAATTGTTAATAGTGGTATTCAGTAGGATATATCCGACGTTGGCGAAATGGACACGAATATATTTGTCGAATATATCCTATCTTGGCGGTTAAAGGTTTAAAATGATTTCATAGGTGTAATATTGATTGAAACTTATAGGCTCAATTAAATCATTTTGTAATTAATAAATGCAAAGAGCTTTAGCAAAAATTGAACGAAAGCAATTATTCTACATTTCATATATAACCGCTTTTAATACGGTTAATTAAATCTTTAAAAGTAACGAATTGAGCATCACAGAATAAAAAAACAGCAACGCACACTTGAGACAACAAGGTTACGCATAAAAAAACTTTAAATCCCTTCTCGCATCGTTTCCACAATGCGATCGCAGCAAAATACTCGCCGTAATGCCAACACAACAATAACTAAATCTTTACCAAGATAAACAGGGGTAGGGACGAAGACCCATACAATAGACGCGATATTTTTTATCCTACACTGACTTACCCCAATTTGTTAGGGATTTGTATTAAAATAATATTAGCCATGAATGCATTGTTTGGACATGTTTTTTAATAACTGTTTATTGTTGGGATTTCGTGTGATAGTTAATTTTTATACTGGCAACATTTCTGTCACGCCCACGGACGGACAACAGACTATGAATCTGTTGCATTTGTCAATAAAAAAATTATAGCTTAGAGATTAACTGTTTATCGATATTATTACATAACATTTTTAAACAAACAAAAATAGATGCCAAACGATTTTTTCTACTAATGTATTCTAATGGTTTTAATGTTTCATGAGCAGCAGTTGTAATACGTTTTCATTAGTTTTCAAACATAGACAATGGTTGATGATTTGTGGGAAAAAGTAAATAACTACTGCTGACGTATTCACCATCCCCCACCCGTGTCATCAAAAATAAGCAAAGCAAAGATTCTAACGCCCTCTTATAGTGCTTACGTAATATTCGAACGGCCCATACATTTAATATTTCGTTGAACAGTTAGGTTATTACATTATTGTAGTTGGTATTTGACATTGGTTGACATTATGAACATGGCGGTTGGTTCGGTAATTACAGCTCCCACCTGCGGCACGCCGACAGATAAAACATAATATTGTCATGCACACGGCACGCGGCTGCCGCAACATCCCGCTACATATGTTAATTGTTACTACGCACAATGTAGTTTTATTACCGAATAAAATTAAAAGTGTTACATTTAAACTATATTTTATTATAATTTATATAAATAACATAAAACAACAAACAATAAGCGTGATCTTCACTCCATCTGTCAAAAAGCCGTGTCAAAAGTAACCTCATCCACTAGTCACAGACTAATAGCACATACGCAATAACTTTTTAGAATATAGGATATACCATTGTTGCTTTAATAATGATTAGCTAAAAAAATAACAATCTCTTAGTAATAAGTAAGTCAAAAATTCGTATGGAATTAAGAATAAAAATTTAAGTACTAAATACAGTCTGTAACTCAGTGATAATGTAGTTTTTTAATTATAAATACAAGCGGAGAAGCAAACTGGTGACTGAGGTAAATTGCATTGCTAGACACAAGAATAATTCATTGTAATTATCGCAGAAAAATAACAATGATTGTAATGTATTAATCTAATAAAAAGCAAAATTATCGTTAAATAATAACTCAATAAGGAATAAACAGCGAAATAATCAACGCTGTACGCAATAACAGCGTTATTTAATTAACTGTTATTCGCGGAACGATCGACTCGGGCAGTGCTCGGCGCGGCGGGCGGCGGGCGGCGGGCGGTGCCAGGCGGCGGCTGTCACGGCGATTCGGCGCCAATTTTTACGCGGGAAAGTGTGAAAATAATTGATTCCGAAGGGGACCCGTTCGGTTTATTGAAATCTGTTTTCGGCCTCGCAAATTGCACGAGGCGGGAACTCTCCACGATTGGATTCAATTGTTAATTTTTAAGTGATGTTGTGCTTTTTTAATAATACGAGATGATTTATTGAATGTAAATTAGAATGATTTCTAAACTAATGAAAACCAAAAGATTTATTAAAAAAAACGACTTTCAGCCAGGATTTTTAAAAAAACTTAATTTATAGGCTATCCGCTATTCCAGATTGTAATGTATACATATTGCAAATTTCATTATGATCAATTACGCCGTTCTGGATATTCATTCTAACATCCATCCATACATTTATAATAGTACTATATCTAAATCGTTGGTATCTACCAGAGAGATAGAGCTAGATAGAGGATTATACCATAGACCAATATCTATTATTTTTTAATCTTTACATCAAGAGATTTTTTTCAAAAAACAAATGTTGATAATTAGTTAAATTCATGATAAGTAGGTATTTATTTTGTCATACATTTATTCAAATATACATATAAACTAGCACGCGTTAAATTGTGAAACCGCAGGCGCTCGGGGTCGCTCGTTGGTATTCCCGCCCCGTCTGCGGTCGGGTCCGCGAGGAGTCTATCATTACGGGAGTGTCCATACATCTGTTTAGTAAGCGCCTAGTCCAGGCTTAGAGTTTCACTCGTATTTATTACTATTTAATCTGTATATTAGAACATCGATTACATCATCGCTTAACAATTTGTATAGTTTGTATTCTTTACAGATTGTACTATGCTCTAGAAATAAGAAGGAACCTTCGCTAGTTGGTCGATCTTTATATTAAGTAACAGGAATTTAATTGTATTATAGTTAAGAGTTTCTCGATTTTGTTTAAAAAGCGTCGTAAAGTTGAGTACAATGCTATATTAGAAAATGGTCCTTCGAGTCGGATTTGCTTCATCACTCTCTTGTCTATTTGTATAATCCTTAACTGTGAGTTTTCAAATAACGTAAAGCCAATTATCTTAAATAGTGTCAAGCAAAGGTAAAGTCTAGACAATCTTAGATCTAGTTAAAAAAATCTACGTTTATTTGTATGAAATAACTCAAATACGGCTACAGCAAATCATTAATATCATCTTAAACACCGAAAATAATTGCAAATAGTCTCCATCGAAATCATCAAACCCTGAACAATGCCGATAAAGGCCACCTGGGCAGCAATCAGCGCACAGTCCGCAATAACTGGCCTACATCCCGCCCGTTGGATAATCGAATCGAAGTTTCTCGAAACGATTTATCGCTCCCAACATCTCCGCTTACACTTTATAGCATTCGCGTAAAAAAGTACTCTCTTAGAGTTATATAAACTTGTGCAAACTTTTTGATACACATGAACAACCCACGGTGAACCTTATCTCGACCGTATAAGGTCTGTTTTACTTGGAAAAACGATTGTCGAGTGCAATATGTTCTTGTAGGGAACGGAATCGCGAGAGAATTCGAATTTGGAATATTACGGCAATATGGCGTCCGATGACATGTTAATACGGGCTCCGGGACCGAAATGCATAATTTTATATCACGCTATGTGAGTATTTGCGATATTGATGCGAAATGTCACGCTATTTGATTTGATGGTCTTAGTTTCCGTGACACGTGCGCCCGCCGCGTGCAGTGCAGTTTTAACACTAACTTCTGTTAGGAGGATTACTGACACGAACAAGGAGAAATGTTAAAAAAAAAAGTCAAAAATCTAACAAAATTTTCTATTAAAGAATTCTTGAATTCGGTTTTGTGTATTTTTGAATAAAAAAAAAATTAAATGTAATTTTTTTCACTTGAAATCCGCTAAAACTTCAGTTATAATTTACGCGTGTATCATATTATTGTGTGGATGTTCTTGAATGTCATATAGCACAGTTCTCTGGTTTGGCTTACTCTCCTAAATTTTAACTGTACAGTTCAATTGTTCAGTTAAAACTGAAGGTGTGTGGCTTTATGACGAGTGTCTTGGCATTAAAAAACATTGAGTTTGTTTGTTTTTTAAAATCTTGATGAACTAATCAAACTTTTTCAAATTTCGAATGTTGTCAAGATTCAATTAAAGAAAAAATATAGAATGACGGGCAGCGCTAACGTGCTATTAATGTAACGCTATTGGCAATAACAATTTTCTCTATCCGACGCTACATCTTAATTCACTAGCAGAAAGTCACAATATGGCCGCCGAGTTTTTCAATAAAACTGGCAACATCTGGCGGGACACTTAAGCGCGGGGGCGGGAGCGGGACGGCAACATACAGTTCGCAATCTGTAAGAAAGTGACAGAACGTTCGGGGGGTCCGAGAACGAAATTAATATGTCCTTTTCTTAACGCTTTCTTCGGACGAAAGTTGCTTTATTATTTTATTATTGATGTCGGCGCACGATATTTCTCTATTAATATATTTTTTTCATTGTCTCTTTAGCGAGCCATTAGGGCGTCATTGTGGGCGCGGATAATAAAACCATTGTAATAAAGCACATACGCGGCCATCTTTAACTGCCATTAGAGATACAAAAGAAGCTAATAACTGGGGGCACATAGTAAATTGTTTTACTAGTTTACTTTGTGTCTAAATATACTTTAACTTATGTGAACATTGCAGACAAATTTTGCTTTACGTAAGATATTTCATCGCAAAGGTCTTCTTCTTTTTTTATGTTAAAATGGGTTCCATCGTTTTTCGACGATGTCGCCAACGTCAAGATTGAGTCGCAAAGGTCGTTATACAAACTTGTGCGTGACAAGCAATTGTCATCATTTTTGATATAAGTGACATTTCAACTGACAGTTCAGGGTATTAGTGAAGCAAAACGAATCGCGGATAGAGTGACATTTACAGGTTTATAACAGTATTTGATTTAGTCATCGTGTTATTTAGTTTTCGATACGTAATAATTAGGAGAAAAGATCAATTTGTAAGCGCCGGCGTTAGGACAAAACGCGTTTGGTGACCGCTCCGGGTGCTGCACCGGTCTTGAAATTACGGGCTGACATAAATCCGTTAACACCCAAGGGGATGATAGACACAGGGCACCTTATAAATCCCGTCCAGAGCAATAGAGCTAAACCTGTAGGACTGACGAATTCTAATAAGATAGGTGTCAATTTATTTTAACACGTTCGCTGCGAAACGAGGTCAAAATCATCACTAAAGCAACTTTTTTGTGGTGTGGCAGGGAAAAACGTGTATTTCTCTGTAGTGGGAAGAGTATAACTTTGTAAAACGAGGTAGGGTCTAATCGACCGATTGTCGCACTAACGGTAGTCACGGAGCCTGTCGATACCACCTCGTGTCGAAGGGATGGAGAGTACGCCAAAATTGGTGTCGCAACGAACGAGTGAAAAAGATTGCGAAGATAAAAATCTTGTAAGACACTTGTGTAAAATTTTCAATGCATTTTTCGTTGTAGTATCCTTGAAGAAAATAATTTTCATAAATATACTAAGATGAGCCCCCGATGGGCTCGAAACTAGTCGGTACTGACACCGAGTTGCACGTGAGTTGAGCCGTTTTATAAGTAGTATAGGTATACTAAAGTAAAATGCTAGTTCACCAATTTCCTCAACCGGCCGATTAGATAAATCTTTCGTTAAGTTAACCTATAATAGGTTAGAAATGGAACAGGCTTTAACTATAAACATCTCCGACATTAAGATTCGAATCATCGTAAATCTCGAAGTTAATGTTGAAGATCTAAGGAAGCTCCAAGTCCAGGAGCTGTGACGCTGCGGGATCGCGACCAGCGGAGACTATCGTCCGACGACAAGACACAGTTTGGGTCTGCGTCACTCTAGTTACATATCCAAGATTAAATTGTTAAAAAAAGTAATCTATGGAGTAATCTGATTTAGAGAAGAACAACGATATTACTAACATATATTACGTCATTATCATCATCATCATCAGCCCCTGTCTGCCCACTGTTAGACATAGGCCTTTCCACGTGCCTTCCACAGTATGCGGTTGGAGACCACAATTGTGAGGCGTCGGCTCTCCAGGTGGACCGACGACTTAGTGCTGACGGCAGCAAGTCGTTGAACACGGAAAGCATACTTTATATAGTAAATCACAATTTCCATTAAAAAAAAAACCTTGACAAATATAATAAAAATCAGTATTACTGTTCGACCGACATTTTACACTACAATAAATATTCAAATTTGAATGTAACCGTTCTTGGTAACGGTTACTGGAAAGATGCTACATTTTCAAAAGAGAAAGGACAGTAACCACAGAACAGAAGGCGATCAATTAAATATAACAGGAGTAAAATGTACTGGAATTATGTATGATAGACTGTTCAATACCGTTAATACTGCTGTTCCTCGTGGTGTCCTCCCTGTCGCCGAGGATGGCACTCACACTGAACTTGAGCGGCGGTTTCTTCTGCTCACTATAATCATCGCAGCTTCTAACGATGTCCTCCGTGTACGGCTTGTCCTTCCCGCCCTCGCCCTCGTCCCCTGAGGTCTCCTGGTAGCTGTGCAGATTGAACCGCTTCTCCAGCTCCTCCAGGCGGCGGATCCCGGACTTCTTGCACGTGTACGGAGGACAATCGAAAGCTCCACACGTTTGACAACGACGGGAAAGATTCGGTATATTTAATACCTCCTTTTCATTTCTGACGTCATTTCTCGTGTAGTAATCATTATTGTAATAGACAGTTTCGTTCTTTAAATAACCTTCTTCTTCGTCTCTGCTCTTTGAGTCTTCGTCATTCTCAGTTTTGGAATCGTCTATTGATTCCCGACGGTCATCTTCTTCGTTTATCTTCTGTTCATCCATCTCTGGAGAGTTCTCTCTCGAGCGATCGTACTCCTGCCGTTGAAGCACGTAATTCTCCAGCTGATGATTCAAGTACTGGTTGTGGAAGTTGGCCGTCTTCTGCTGATGTAGTATATTGTCCACCAGAAAAGGTGATGAAACATTAAATGGACTCGCATTAGTTTTATTGTAACACAGATGCTGTATTGTTTTGAGCATAATGTTGTGGTCTAAATTTTTCTGCGTCATGAACGGGTTCAGTTTCAACGGGCCGTGCTTCAAACTATCCGTTGGGTACATCATACGCGGGTAGATCAGATAGTTGAGTTACTAAAGTTATTTTAAGTTAACTTTAAAACAAACATAACTGTGGATTGTCACTTCACTAAAATTACATGAAATTGACCTAATAAATTATCAAATTTCTAAGAGAAAAAAAAACGAAAAAATTGTAATGTGTTGACACAATAGTTCATATATAATGTCATGTAGAAATGTTTTGCACATGCGTCACTGTTGGAGGCCGAACGCAGACTGACTTGAAGGGAGTGGTTCTTCAGAAAGGGGCGGGTTTCCTGGCGCACGGGGTGGCTTTTTAGCTACGCTTTTGTGTGCTACGACCATTATAAGCTGACATCCTGCGTATTCATAACGGAAGGGACACAAAGTAGATTTTTGATTGATTTAGAGGTCTTGTTAAATGGTTCCTAAATATCTAACAAAGATATATTGTGCATCTGTTGTTAATCGAATTCAATTCTTATTACAGGTAAATAAAGTGGTTTCTTGTTCTTAGAATTTTTTTCTTTAAATTTGCAAGATCCGTTAGATCGCGCAGTCTATATGGGTGTCTTTATTCATAGGTCAGGAGACAAAAGGGTTTATGGACGTTAATAGATTTTTTTTTCTACAAAACTGTTTTTGATACTTTATTATATCGTTTTTATAAAAGTTTAATCAGGAGATGTCGTCTACAGAGGTTTACTTAGTTTACAATAAAGGAGATGGCCGGAGACTAGAGCTTTTTAAGGAGCTTTTTCAAAACAATAACCTCTATCACTAACACCTGTTAAAATCTTTGTAGTTTTTTTTTTAATTCCCATTTCATATTAAACGTAGCTAGATGTAACTATTTGGTGTAAATACTCTTTTATGCCATAATCACAGATTACTAATAAGACAGTTTAGTGGTGCGCATTTAAATCGATGGCTGGTAGCAAAAGCGATAACTCCCCCCCCCCACCACCACCCCGCTCCGCACTCCTTGCTTGTCTTAATGTAAACTCAGTAATTGGTCCTTCGAGCCGGATTAAATGCCAAAGTACTTAAGTATTTATAATTGTGCTTGCATTATTTTACAATGAATATAATTATACTCTATTTTAATATCGTTTGTTATTAA
This sequence comes from Papilio gigon, assembly GCA_027563995.1. Classification (NCBI taxonomy): domain Eukaryota; kingdom Metazoa; phylum Arthropoda; class Insecta; order Lepidoptera; family Papilionidae; genus Papilio; species Papilio gigon. The sequence continues at coordinate 592,930 of JAODUI010000011.1, read as the reverse complement.
AATTGCAAAAGAATCTATAAAGCTAGTTAACTCGTAGCCCCGTTGTCTGCTACACTGTAGAGCTACGGCGTCGAATGCCGTAGCGCTCTACGCTGCTATTGAATAAGGGATTGAGTTCATGAATTTTTCAGTAACAAATTTTGCATATAGGTAATCTTTTCTCTCATACTAAAGAGGTTCCAGACTCTACCAGTGTGTACGGTTTTGACATTAGTCATGTGAATTCATTGCCTGCAATGATCGTACTTAGTACATATTAATTCTTACCATTAATAAAGTCAGCATTTCCACTGTTCACTTTTAACTGAACACTGGAAATTTTATTAACAAAATTTTAAATGTCAGACTGTACTGTTTTCAGCTGTGCACACATGCACAGCTTTAATTGTTCAGTCACTGTTCATTTTAAATTGAAAATAAATTCAGGCTTAATGTTATTGCAAGATATTTCGTGGATATCTGTATGTAAGTGAGTTACTGAAATATATTTTCAACATACATTTGTATAGAATTATGAAAAGTGTTCTCTGCCGAGATTCATTTAACTGTGCTGCGAGGCGTCGCTTTCTTCACAATGGCGGGAAAAATCCATTCTTCTTACCTTTATTGTCTTTCTACGTTACATATATTTTACAAATAGTTATAAATAATTTGAACTTTATTCTCTTAACCATTTGGTACATTTTCCATTATCGTATGTGTCGGTGTATCATACATTTATAGCCGAAGTTAGCGACCAATAACGAATAAGGGGTGTGTCTGATTTGAAAATCGAATTGTTTTTCTTTTTTTTTTTACATTCAACCGCTACACGGAGCGCGGGTATGTGACCTACATGAATGTAGTTGTATGAACAATGTATAACGACGATGGTAGCTAAAGATTAAGACGTGTGTCGTACTGACTAACATATTGTAAAGATAACAAGGTGTGTCAGCCACAATAGCCGATTAAGTCGCCAGTGTGAAAAAAAAGTTAAGTTGCTTGACCTAACTAACACACCCGATGTTCTTCCGGTGACGGATAATATGATGCCTGCATATATTTGCGAAGAATTTGGTTGACTTGTTGACTCTAGCTTAGTCACCCCTAATAGAGTAGGCTTCTAGCCGCTCGTATAGTAAGCTGATGATGATGATGATGATCTAGCTAGCTAAACATACTTAATTTTGTAATCTCCACTTTCACTCATGTGTTATCATTGATGTTGTATTAAAATTTAAGAAAAATGTAAGAAACTCATTTTTTTTTTGGTAATTAAAACATATTTTTATATTTTTTTTTTCACTGGCAATGTGAGTAGGTCTGTGCAATCTCAGTCTTAGGCACTTCTTATGAACCGAGATCTCACTCCCGGTTATAGCAAGGTTCACTATTGACGGATACATCGCAGAGGACATCGGGAACCAAGACCCCGACGGGCTTGAAATTAGTCGGTGCCTCCACTGGACTACAAGTGAAGTAAATTGCGATTTTTTATTAGAGACAAAAAATTTTAAAATCCTTTTCGGGTAATATTTTTTTTTTTATTTCGAATATTTTTATTCTTTAAAGAACTCTACTATCGTATAACTAAATAAATTATATTTTAAACTGTAATAGTTGTGCATAAGTCGTCAAATTAACGGCAATCAGGGCCCGCAGGCGCGGCGGGACCTATATTTATGCAATTACACGAATTCGTCACGCGCAGTTGCTGAAGGGGTCGATGTCAAAATAACGCTAAATATTAATAAATTTCCCTTCTCACTTTCACCAGCGATCAGACTCAGTTACAGATGGATTAATTGAACAATACAAGCGAAATTAGCTTGGTTTGATCACAAGTTAAAAATATGCTTAGATTTAAATTCCGGTGCGTCAGTAGAAGTAGACACGAAAGAACGTGTACGCTGCTCCAGCTTGCCTGCAGCTTAACAGTGTGTGATCATTTTCGACGGTAAATATAGTATATGGAATGTTACATGGAGTATATATTTAGTGTGTGTAAATTTTAATATACTATATGGAGAACAAGGCAAACAAAAGTCGAGCAATTTCGTGGTTTTAAGAAGGTCGACGTTAGACATTGTCGCTAAAAAGTAATGAATAATAATTTCGTATTGTTAAATATTTTTTTGTTATGACAAATTTACTACCAAAACTAAATCCTATTGCTAAATAGATTCAGATTAAAAAGTGACATTAGGCAATAATTTAAAACTTTTTAACGAGTGCATGCGGTCGACAGTTGACACACATTTAGGCACCGCACGTGCCACCATCTTTTATTCAATTCGTTTCGCTTTCCTTTCATTTATTTGCTACGCCGATTTTGTTTTGTCATAATTATATTTATAGTATCATTTCCATTGTGGGCAGAGCATTGTTGCATTAATCGCCGATTTTATGCTTCGGTTTAAATTTATTCAAATGTGACATGGTAGCTTATAGCAATGTTTTTTTCAAAGTGAATTTAATCTAACTTTACGCCATTTAAATCTATGAAAAAAAATATTTTTCTGATTCCATCATATTTCGAAGTTCAAAAAGTTTTCCATTTAAAATAGATGGTTACATTGCCATCTATCAATCAGTAGTAGTACAAAATTCAAATATATTTTTCATACGCCATCTTTTGTCGAGTAGGAGAAAATTATTCTAGTGAACTATTTTAATATGTACAGTACATTTGTGTGTATTAAAATTTTCATTAGTCAAATCTTTCATCTTAACATGGGTTTCGCATTTGTATACACATTTTCATCTTTGTTTTATCACGTCATGAAAGAGATGTCATTACGTATGTGTTAAGTATAGGGAGTAATATATAATAGTGCAGACTAGTTTATGGACATTAGCGTCCTAGTAATGGCGGGCGCAGCTGCTGTTCCTATACGCGCATACAACAGTAAGACTAGTGTCAATGCACTTTATCTTTAATGCCTTGAACGTCATTTGGACCAATTCAGTAAGTTCAAAAAATATTTGAAAAAGGGATAAAAATAAATGAAAACAACTATCGAAACAAGCATTTATTAATTCAATATCCATATAATAGCTAATATACAAAACATTTTATTCACACCCCCCTCCCCCCGCCCCCCGCAACTTCCGCTCGCTTTGGTCAAATCTACAATAACAAAACAGGAAACCCAAAAGAAAAACTTAAAATTTCTTCATCAATTACAATTTACACGGAGATATGATATTTGAATACATTTTGATTGAAACACACCGAGAATACTAAGAATTAAATGATTTTAATACTATTCTAACTTACTAGATCTAGTCGACTACTAGACGTAAATTAGTACAGTAGTATTACTATTGACAGTACATACATTTTCCATACAAATAAATTCAATAGTTCATTTATCTGTTATTCTAATATTTTCCCTTAAAAACGAACATTAAATTTCCTTTACTCTTTAATTGGTCTCTAGTGTAGATTTTACAAAGTAAATCTACTCTAAAAGACACTAGGGGTGCGGCAGATCGACTAAAATTTAATGTTCATACAAAATTTCGTAACTGTCAATTTTTTTATACAATGTTCTAGAAATTTGGAAAGACTTGACCCATGTTAATTTGACAAGCGTTAATATATAATGTAATACAATAGAAAATGTTTTTATGTAAGACTGAGATCCATATCCCTTATAATAAAATTTCGCCCCCGACCCTCCCTCCCGCGCGGCCCGGCTGCACCACTACGACGTTCTTAAGAAATTATGCCACGAGCTTAGATAATCTAAAGAGATGCACCCAAGACTAATAATCAAGAGTCGACTTTAAATTTTATTGTTTTATAAAATATTAATTATTTGTCAATTTACTAGTATTTTGTTGACCACTCAAACTAAACTATAGGCTTGTGTTTACGGTTTACATTTTTCAAATGGCGGGATTGGAATTCACGACCAGTGATAGGAAATCCGTACCTTTAACCATTAGACTATTGGCACTTATTATATTGTAAATAACAAACTTGCAACAAGTCTCCGGAGCAATTATTTCGTCTCTCTTGTTCTTTAAATGATATCTCTATGGCCACGAGTGTTCAGTTTTCACTGCACTGACACGTATTGTCAGTCTTGACAACATTGTTGAGTGTCGGTGCGCTCAAAACACTATCAAGTTGATGACGAAAAAAATGATATGAGATTTTTAGTTAAATGTTTTTGAAATAAACTAATCAATTAATCAAACTATTGATTTTTATTTTATATTGTAACTTGTAGGAACGTAAAAATCAGCTTTAGAGCGGGCAGTATATGAAAATCATGGACAAATTTGTAATCATCAGTTACGTACCCGAGAGTCCCACACTGGTGACGACTTTAAATAAAAAAAAAACATCGTGGCAAATATAAAACTAGATATAACCTTAAATAATAACTTAAGTGTAATGTAACATTAAATATTGTGTCTAACAATTAAAACTGTTCTCAAGGGTGGGTTACATCGGAGTACAAGGCACGGTTCAACTTACATTACTTACGTTAATAGACAATCATATTTTCAAAACTTACAAACATATTTCGATAAGGTACAGAAACGTTCGACGACACAAATTTTCAATCAACTTTTAGTACTCACGTCCTAATGTCAAACGTCACTTTGAAAGCTGTCAAGACTCACGTTTGACAGCTGTCAAAACAGTCTGCCAGTGCGTCAAAGTTATCCGACCCGATGGAACGCTATGGTCTCGGTGAGTTCTGTCGAAATATTCGTATAATGTATAAGAATTACACAGACATAACGAGACAGCGCCGACAAGGTCGTTGTAACGATTTTGACATCGACCCATGTCGCAACACCGAGTCGATTAAGTTCACCGTACTGTATTATACTGAATATTAACATGAGAGCTTTAAACGGATATGTTGATAAACAAAATTAATTCAATTTTATATGTCAGTGGTCGTCACACTTGTCTACCCAAGGTCTAAATAGTGCAGTATGAGGTACACTGCGGGCCGCACTTTTGTGCTTCGAGTATTTCACGCTAGTAATATATTTAACTATCTTATGAACTGTTAGAACGTGTTTCCTCTTAGATGCAAGTTATTTGAGAATTATCCATCTATTTTGAAGCAACAGAAAATCTTTTTAAAGTTTATTGAAAACATGCTGTTCTAATAAAGGTTTTTTTCATCGAAGTATTTATATAATACGAAATAAATACAAATGGATTACACAAATATTTATTTCGGATGAGAAGCGATTCCACGGAGTTCTAAATCTATTTTAAAGAAAGCTCTGACAGGTTCGCGGGCTACGGTTTGACGACCACTGCTATATATCTATTAAGATGTTTACAATGAGTATATAAAACACAGTTTAAAAATGTTTAATATCATGTATGTTAGCTGTAAACATTAGAAACCTTACATGCCAACATATAAACGAAACTGGGCTTGGATTCAAATTTTTTTAAACACACAAAAAAACACTTCATGTAATATGAAACAATTTGTTCTGGTAAAAAAAAATCACGTTATTTTTTAGTGTTTTTCTCTGTATGTGTATGTTATATACTGTGTTATGGACGCGTCATACAAACATATACATTCTATACAACATCTAAACCTATACATAGCAGATAAATATAAGTTACAAACATTTCTAACTATATTCTGTTTAAATAACTAAATAAAAGCTGCATAGAACCAGATTAGGATTAATTATTGTTCGTCAGTTTTTTTTGCCTTCAAGTGTATTTACATTGTCACGCTTAGTGTAGTTTGGGCGAGCGAATAAACGTCGCTGAGTGATGCAGACAAAAAAAAACCAACAGAACAATTTATATCTAATTAACATTCAAACAAATATCACAAATGCTAAATGGAAGAATCATACATAAAATTTATAATACAAGTAAATTCGATAATTAGTAAAAAGCACATACAATCACATATTTTTTTTGTATATATATATTTTAAAGGCACTTATTTTAATGTCATATTTCACAGTCAAAAATTAAGAGAGGACGTTTTGCATATTTCTAGTCATCTAGTCATTAGTCACATTTACTGTTCTAGACAGATTATAAACTAACCATGTCCACAATCGTGTGGTGACATGCGCACGCGCATACGATCCGTTAGTCTTGTTACAATGTTAATATTCGTGCGCGCTGCTAGCCCACTATGACATCATTAGACTTCGCCTACAAGTTATTGTGTTCGCATATTTTTTTTTTATTTATGAGCTAAATTTTCAGATTTAATATTTCAAATGGAAAAAGACTATTCCTTCTGTCTACCCTATTTTCTTGGTAATGTAAGGAAGTTATTTTAGTAATACGGATTCGAAAATTTGTATACATGTATGTTAGTTGATAACTCTACAATGACTTTACAGGTGTGTACGGAATTAGGCACAGAGATGATTGTCAGGGTATCATTTTTTTTTTAATTCCAGGCGGACAAAGTCGCGGGCGATAACTAGTGTACTAGTGTAGATTTATAGTTAATTGAGGAACAAATATTTAAGGCCATCTCAATTAGACTATCGAAATATTGTAATTTAAAAAAATAACAGGAACAATGGAGGTGTATTTTTAAACATTATGTGATTTTTTTACTGTGTAAAATAATTTCTCGTACATTATCATTATTGGGGTAGACAGAAGCATATATCATAAGTCATTAAGACACATGTACATAAAATGAGCTTACAGCATAGTTTACCGCATATAATTTGACATTTCGTGTCATCCAACATCATTTAGAACAGACAGCATGTTACCTGGCAATCCTATCATTTGTATATAATCAAGTTGATATGAATAAATAGTTTCTAAGACACGTCGTCACGTCTAGATCCTCTTACCCCGCTTGTCCGTCCGTCGGTCTATCCTGATGGGAGATGTAACAGATTTGATGATCTCGACAATTTGCGAGTCGAACCTCGGCGAGTGCAGGCGTTTGGCGGACCTCGTGCGAAACTTCGCCGATTCCTGGTTCGTCACCACCGGCGTTAATGACTTTATACATCTGAAATTATATAATTTTTTTTATTAATATGCATAGTAAATATAATCCACTAATCAGTCACACATCGCCCACTGATGGGCGTAGGCCGACCACGACCGTCGGTCTTCCGTAAATAATTTCACATGAATATAAAAATCATAACTTTTTCTATCATTTTACGTTTTTACATTTTTTAACATAATCAGATTTTTGTCAATTTACTAATATTTCTTTTAGCACTCCAACGAAGCTGTAACTTGTGTTAGGACATGGTTGACAATAGACAAATGGCGGCCTTCAAGAGTAGAGTGAAGGCACATGTTAAACTAGCCCGTACTGTTCGACCACATGGCATCATGGTCATCATCACTTGGCCTCGTGGTCAAGTTAGTTTAGTTTCCATTAAAAAAAGGAGCTTCCCAGGGACATAAGTTTACTGATATTTGTATCTTACCTGGCGGCCTCCTGCAGGCGGCGCGTGAGCAGGTCGTTCTTCTGCCGCGCGGCGGCCAGCTCGCGCCGCAGCTGCGCCTTGCTCTTATTGCCGGCGGGGTGCAGCAGCGCGTGCCGGCGGAGCCGAGCAGCCGACGGACGCAGCATCGGGTCCGGGTCCACCATTTTCTGGAAAGCGATATTTTATAATATACTTGCTACTCCTTATGGCATATGTTTTAGAATATTTTTTTTACTTAGTTACTCACACTTTATATTTAACAGCGTGATAATACATAAGTTCATAAACCTTCGTAGTAAGGCGTGTTTCCTCAAAAGGAAATATTTAAATTGCCGTAGCTGCGAAGACACTAATCTTTGTCTTTAGGTTACAACATAGACACAAAACAAATACTAACTTTTAAGAGTTCATTAAACTCCTTGGACAGGTTAGGCAGGTGTGGCAGCTTGCCGTCCCGGATGTCGTGCCACTGCTGGCCGTTCTTGGGCAGCGGCCCGCCGCCGGCCGCCTCGAACAGCGTCAGACCTGCAACACATTCACTGAGTAATGTCGACTCAGTGACCTACTCTACCATACATCTCTATCAGCCTTCGTGTCTGAATTCACCTTTCTTTCGCATATCCTCTTTAACACAACCCATCCACATTTCACCCTTTCATTCATTCTTTCTCAATTTCACCATCACTTACATCGTATCTCGTCTCAGCTATTAAATGTCCCTTCATCAGAAATTTAATAAAGTGATAAATTCGCTGGTTACTCTCAAAATGTAAATACTAATATAAATTATAGGCTATTTTAAATTATTGTAGTATTTACCGAAGGCGAATACGTCAGCTTTGGTGAGGTGCGTGAAGTCCTCCTGCAGCACCTCCTTGGGCAGGTAGCGGCAGTCGCCCTCCTCCACCAGCGGCGACGACACACACGTCACGTGACCGAGGTCACCTGGACAACATAGATCATGTTTACAAATGATAGCCATTGCCTGTTTACTTAAATATATAACACAGTAAAGCGCCAGTAACTTAATGGTTAAGGGTACGGACTACCAATCTAACGCTTGTGGGTTCGAATTCCACAATTGTCAATTGACAATTGACCATTGACAATTATCGTTACCAACATCCCAGCACAAGCTTTCCCAAGTTTCGCTGAAATGATTACAAGAAATATTAGTAAGTTAATAAAAATCTACTTATATTTTATTACAAAGTAAAAAATTACGAAGTACTTTTCGAATTTAATTTTGCATGTCATAAAATATTTCGTTTGTCTATAGAGAAAAATATCTTTAACTAGTAAACAAATATGTACATAGAGTAGCTAAGAGTAACTAACCTAGTTTGTATATGTGCTGCGGGTGCTGCGGCGTGTCGTCGTCGTCGTAGCCGTCGTCCGAGTCCGGCGCCGCGAACTGCTCCGCGCGGCACACGAAGATGTTCCCCGGCTTCACGTCCATGTGCACCAGCTGCCGCGAGTGGATGTACCTGCACACACACGTAACTTATCATCATCAACCTTCCCTTTCCCTGCGTATGTCGGCCCAGTATTTACTCCATACATCTCTGTCAGCTCATATCTGAACTCACTCACTTCCTATGCATATCTTCTTTCACTCAATCCATCCACACCTACTAAGGTCGATCAGACATAACTACAGATAGTATAACTACAAGCTAGTAGTTATGTAAATAATATTGTAATACTAACGCTAATCCCTCAGAGATGTGCGCGAGCAGCAGCAGCAGTTCGGCTTCAGCCAACGGACCGGCTTCCATCATCTGCTGCAGCGAGCCGCCGTCGCAGAACTCGTTCTGGATTATCATGTGCCCGTCCTCCGCCCACGCTGAGTAGTATCTATTTACAAAGAAAACACATATATGTAATGAGGAAAAAAATTGTCCCTAGGGAACCGAAGATAATGGATTTTGTTTATCATTTGTTACGAGAACGTACTGATACACTGAGAAAAGATTTTCCTTCGTAATTTTTCAGAAAAATTCATATTTGTCGTGCTCTCTAAAATAGCGTTAGTATCCATTTTAGAGAGTGGCATTATTCATTTGACACTAAAACACAAACTTCCTTATTAATGGATATGAAAATGTCAGTAATTTAATTCCATCGACAGTTCGGGTGTCATCGTATTCCAATAGAGATCCGAGTTTTCCCGAAGGAGAATAATTTCTCACATCTTTACTGAATTAAAGCAAATCACTTGGTACGAACCAACTGGAATATGTCGAACAAAGGCGTTTGTAAGCATCGCGATGTGGGGTATCAGTGATCTTACCTGACAACATGCGGATGCATGCCCAGCACCGGGTGCGCGTACACCTCGGTGAGCGCATTGCGCTCCGCCGCGGAGCCGGCGACGGGGCGCAGCGAGCGCTTGAGCGCGTACACGCAGCCGTCCAGCTTGTTGACGCAGCGGCTCACCTCGCCGAACGAGCCGCGACCTATCACCTCTTGTTCCACGAACTCCACGCTGTAACGTGGTATGTTCGAGTCCTGTAACAAATATAATTGTTTTTATTTATTTTTAATCTTAATGAACAAACCAGTAATTGTTCCAAAAAGTTTAAATACCAGTTATAGAGTGGATATTAAAAGTGGCTGTCTAGAATTATTTTAACTATATTTATTTATGCATAGTGTTACATATGACAAACATACAGTTTGGTTTACAATATGCCATTTATTGTTATATTTTCATCCTAGTGATTGAATACATACCCTCATCCGTTTGGCCGGTGGCAGTTCGGGCGACTGTCCCCATGTCGGTGTCTTGGACTGACCTCGATTGTTCTGGTTCATTGCCTGACCTGCATTAAACAATGTCACTTATTTGTAGTTAAGAAAGATTGCAACATATCCAGAATAAAATTAATTTGCCTTAATATAAAATTAGCACAGTTTTCAAACTACCATTATCTCTGGCAACATAAAAATCTATTTACACTTATTATGGAATATGTTGACATGTACATTGGATATGGGTATCGCCCGCACTTACCTTCAGGTGTGAAAGGGTTGATGTTGACAATGGGTCGTCTGACTCTCGAGTCATCTAAGTCCTCGGGGAGCAGACTGCCGAGTGCGCTGTCTTCGTCACCAGATGGCGGGTGCAGATGGTGACTGGAGCCTGATGGAACGCCTGCAAGTCATAGCATATCTTACTTCATTGTATACATGGTAAATAGTGAGCCCTCCATTTTGTTACTGTCTTATTCCAAAAGTAAACTAATTCAATCTTTCTGTACAATCTTTCTATACAAATTCCAAAATTAAAAAGAAGAAGGGTATACACATGTCAATAGTATCAAGATGATCAGATATGTTACCTGTGGAGACACATAGTTTGGGCGGGAACAGCTTAGACCTCAATGGACGGTGGGTTGGTGTTGAACACTTCTCCAGCAAAGCTTTCGGTGTGTGGGGTGTGTCAAATAATCTGAAAACAAACATTAATAACATGTTTATAATACTTTAAAATTATTCGGATAGCCCTATAGCCATTATCATGTATTTAGTTCTTTTTTTATATTTAATTATAATTTTAATGAACACACCTCATTTTATCATTAATAGGATGTTAAGGATCAGTCAAAAATGTTACTCTAAGAAGTTTTTATAAGGAATGAAAAAATTATGATACTAAAATCTCTATGCCTGTTAAATCCACCCCAAGGGTGATGGCGCACACGCACGCAAGTTGTATTCAAACCCTAACACCTGAGGCAAGCATTCTTTACAATCTTTAAGGTATTTAACAATAGAAAATACACCTTAAGTGTATCTCAAACAGTTCTTATTCCTTTAACCAATAATACCTGCTCACAACAAAACATTTTTTTTTTCATTCAAAGTTCTAAAATTAACATTATACAATAAAAGATTTCTTAAACATTCCCAAAATGCATCAAATAAAAGACTTTATTACTACTGCCATAAGTATCAAAATTGTTTGACAAGTGAAAGTATTAGTATGTGAACACAACATTCAGAGAAATTTGAGCTTTAACATATTTTACATGAGTTGAAATTCCAATGTATTATAACATCAAGGTGTTTGTCGTAAGATGTTTTTTTTTATCGTGTGTGGGCGTATTTTTTTCGCCTAGCAGATGTCAGCTGTTCAATGATCATATGTTTGCTCTTTTGTGTTGAATAACTGTATTTCAACTGATTTTAACTGAATTCCCCATACTGTTTGTTCTTAACAAAAAAAATAAGTCTATTGCATACACTTTTATGACTCCTAGTACATTTAAAAAACTATATCAAGTAAAATATATCTCTTTAACAGTAAACATATTATGTTTTTGCTAACATATATAAAATATTTGCTATGAAATAACCAATCGCACACTACTTGAATGTACAATGTATATACTTTGTAATTAACACATGTAACAAAGAGATATGATCTGTTTTGTTGACAATACAGTGTTACGTTATAGTGAAAAAAATACTAATTTGCTTTTTTCAACTAGTCATCTGAACTATTGACTTCAAAGCACTAGCAACAAAAAAAAGGAGATTGCTGACTGTCATGTGGCAATAAATGTGCCTTCTGAAATTAATGTTGAATTGAATTAGTAACAACAAAGGGGATTTAATACCACTTTTAAATATACTATTACTGTAAAATAACATGTAACCATTAAATCAAAACCAACAGAACTTTAATTTTTTGACATAACTAATAAAACAAGTCTAGGTTTAAAATATGTAATTTAGAAAGTCAACTTTGCTAATTTGAATTCAGTATTCTGCCTATACCAAAAGGTCAAAGTTGTTAGAAAGTGTTGCAGAAACAAGTCAAACAACTAGGAACAAGGTCAACAATACTCGTTGGACAAGCTAACAACAGATTTCCTTGTCAAAACATGTTGTTTCTAGGACAAGTTGGAACATGTATTTTGGGAGGATTGTATGGAACTATTTACTCATTTAAAGCTATAAATAACATTGCATATACTTTTAAGTACATTGTTTTATATCATTTTCTTGTAATAATCTTAAATTAGATATTTGAGATTGCAAACTCATTTTACAAATGAATTTTAAGTTTTATAAAGTTAATATAAAGTTTTTCTATATACAAATAAGTGAAAATATTGAATATAGAAAATCTAATAAAACTCTTATGACTTACTTTCAAACTTACAAATCTCATAATAATTATAATAATAACTAATTTACTTCATTATTATTTTCTTTGTTAACTTTTACATAAGCTCATTATAATATGTACATAAAGTAATTTTTATTGTACACATTGGTAAGAACTTCGAGCCAAGGAAAATGGAAGTCTTACAAGCGTGGGAATTATTTAAAATGTGTGTCAAGGAGTCTTCAAGTGATTTTATATTTATTGAAACAAAGTTATGTTGACGAATTTCGGAATGTCCTAACATAAAGGATTAGTTTCCAATATGTTAATCTGTCTAATAAAGTACGTATTTTCGTATTTAAAACAAAAAACAAGTATCGACTATTAACAGTAGCCATGATTGAAAACTTTAAAACCATTTGGAGTAGGTCCAAAGATAACTAAACACCTGCTAACAAAAACAAAACAATGACATAAAAAATTTGTCGATGAAAGTTAAGATTTTTGGTTTTTGAATGATGATTCTTTTTACATAATCGTGGTATTTTACGTAAGGATGGAACTCAACGAGGTGACGCAAACTTACCTCAAAGCTCTAACCCTTCTATAAGGCAGGTTGGGTGATTCGGGAGCGGATGGTTCATCCCGTATAACATCATCGTCCAAGTTAAAATCCAATCTCCTGGGCACTTTAGAAGCCGGTATTGGACTCAAGTTTTCAGAAAATGAGTTGTATGAATCCGACATTTCACAAGATGTTTCCACTGATAATTCCGAAGAATTATGGTTGTTGTTATAACCCGTCTTCATTCTGTACCACTCACTCATTGTTATTTACACATATAACTCACTTATAACGTCAAATTATTATAAATTTTAGTTTATTTCTTAAAAGCAAACAATGCGCACTTTCACAAAATCCAACGATATGGCGGATGACGCATAGCACCTGGTTAATGGCGCGGCCAATTACAGCTAAGTATTTAGCCGGTAACATGAATACTTGAATCTCATTGGCTGCAGTTATTTTTTTAAATAACGATGTCAAGTGATGCCTTGTAATTGGTGGAATATAGACGCGTTCACGTTTTTGGCTTTTTATTAAATTTAATAAATTAAACCATTACTAGCAGAAACTTAAAAAAAAAAAAAGTTTACCAACGTTCTCCTGGTATGTATCTATTAATTATCCCAAAAAAATGTAAAAGTACACCTTGCATACATAAGTGATTTATAAAATCCGTATAAATCAAAATTTACTGTAGTTCAGCTATTTCTTACCTTATTTAATATTTAGTTAGATACTTAATTATTTCAATTGACATTGGGTTCTACCTATCAAATTGTAGTCTAATGTCAAAACATTTGCAGTTATACGTCATTCACCTTGCTATTGTGTATTGTTTGGTGCTAATTGTTTCCCTAAATTATAACAAGTTTTTTTATGTAATAGTGAAATAATTTTATCGCATAAAATAATGCGCTGGATAGTACTTTATAGTATCCTAATCATTTACCAAAATTGAACGATATGGATACATTTAAGGTGTTAAAGTTGTATTTATTACTTGTTATACCTTCTTCTTTATGCCAAGAAAAAAAAAGCGAGGGGATAACATTTCATTATAATAATACGTGAGTACAAATAATTTCTTTAAAGTTTTTCATTAAACATAGTTATTATTTGAATACAAACAGACGGTTCAATGATTTACTTGAATTATCTAGTTCAAGTACTGTGTAATTATGTTAAATTTTTGATGAAATTAGATTAGAATTTAGGACATTGGAATTGTTTGCGATTTGAGAATAGACACAAAGAACGATAGAAAAATAACCTACACCCATTCTTATTTTTTTTATACCTCCATTGATTGCACAATAATAAATAGAATTAATCATCATAGTTTTTTAACATATAATTTTTAATAGTTCATACCATTTAATAGAACATATATATTGAATGCAAGCGAAAATAATAACTGCATTATGTCTAATAAAACATAGATAATTGTTATCACAGGAAATAAAGTACTGCATAGTACTGTAACATACTGTAATATATTATATCTTATTAATATTATAAATGAGACAGTTTGGATGTTCATTATATGTTCTCCAACAACTTTACGGATTTGGATGGAATTTAGCATAGATATAACACATATTCTGGAAGAACACAAAGGCTAGTAGGTTTTTCTCAAGGTGCACAGTCATGGTGGACAGCACATTTATGTTTTAGTACAAAAAATGTTTTTCTTTTTTTTTTTTAAATATTTATTACATATTCCATTATAGACTAGAATAATATAAAATCTAAAGTCAATTACTAATAAAGTTATATTTTGATTGAAATGTTTGATTTTCTAATTACACAGACAATTCTTCATCTAAAGTCATTAATTAGTTCAAGTGTCAATACCCTAATGGTTAAGTACAGATGTGGTACATGTAGGTGAGAGTTTGAATCCCACCACTATATTATTGTAAATCATATCCTAGCATAAGTTAAAGCTTAGTTGGAGTGTTAAAAGAAATATTAGTCAATTAATAAAAATCTGCTGATATTTTAAAATTATTTCCTTAGTATTATTATTTGATTTGATATATGAGCTGAAAATTACTTTTAGTTGTAGTAAAGAAAAAATACTTTTTATTGTAAAGAGGTCAATTAATATTGGCATTAATATGATCGGTGTCATTGAACCCGGAATGGTCAATGTAAAATGTATATAGATATTATGACTTTTTTTTACCATGTTATCTATTGTTTGTAAACATTATTATATCTTACAAAGTATTGCTTCCATCCTTTATTATAATTTGTTTGTATAGAACAGTGTCATAATAATTAGAGATTGAAAAGATCAAATCTTGTAGAGTTAGAGTCTTCCTCGGAGTTAATAACCCATCACTATATAAATCATTTCATGTACTTTTCATATATTAAATATTCACTCTCCGGAAACATGCACACAAGGTACTGTAAGATGCTGGCATTCTTGCGCTGGCTTTTAATGAAACAATAATAATCCGTGATGTTACTTAATGGGGTAACAACCTCATTGGAAGATCTAAGCGTTCAAACAAAATAAACTACACTATGCATTTGCTTACTATATTTAAACGAATAATTGAGATGAGAATACTTAATAACTGAGTGGTAGTAATTGTGGTGGTAATTTTTCACTATATTTTCAATATAAATAAAATATTTTTTATTTTGTTCTAGGTATATGTATGGTGTGTCATACATTGTAAATGTTAGTAAAAATGATGAGTACATCATGGAGTTTGCCGGGGTAAGTCTAAAATTGTATGCTTGTTATGATGTCTAGTATGTTGAACCTTATTGTGATATATATAAGGCTTAAAATATATAAAGTTTAAAGACTTTATTCCCAAAAAGACATACAGTCACTTAGATGGGAATACATATATATATATATATTTTTTAATGTACATGCGTCATTTAAACATTAGTCTATATATAAATGTGCAACACACCTCGGTCTAATACACAAGGATAAAGTAGTTACAAATTATTTCCCTATCCTATATATGTGATCGATATCCTGTCTAGAAGAAGTGCAATAGTGTAATGGTTAAGGCTATCCAATTATAGGGCGAGTTTGAATCAACCAGGAAAAAAACTGTGTAACATTTAACCCTTATATCTCCTGACAGGTCCATAACTAGTCGGTACAGTCACCGAAGTTTATATTTAGCTATACTTAAAATAATAATAAAATATCTCACTAAGTAAAGTATTAAAAAAAAATCTGTATGTTTTTTTTTTAATTTTGATACCACATATAAATGTATTTATCATCTGTGTGTTCGCAAGGACCAAGACGCGTACGACACTCCCGCCCGCGTGACAGTGGCGAGCGACTTCGCCAACGGGACATACCCGCTCTTTATCACTGCTAGACAACAAAAAGGTAACACATTAATAAATTTATTATTAAAGAATGGAAAGAGGATGACATTGTTTTTAAGCAGTATTATGATGGAATTGTACTGAATAAGGGACAGTAGAAGGGAGAGACCCTAAAATAATGCAAAAGATTTTTTTGGCATATTTGAAAAAGCATTTTTTTTTACTTTTTACATCATAGTCTTACACTAACGTATGATGTCAGTCTACTACTAATGTAGTAGTGGTATTGATGACGTCACATCAATGGTGTGTGCTATTCTTATGGGGTTTATGACGTCACATCTATGGTGCGTGCTATTCTTATGGGGTTTATGACGTCACATCAATGGCGTGTGCTATTCTTATGGGTGTTTATGACGTCACATCAATGGTGTGTGCTATTCTTATGGGGGTTTATGACGTCACATCAATGGTGTGTGCTATTCT
>JAODUI010000011.1:556147-568660 GCA_027563995.1 Papilio gigon | reverse complement strand
TGATTTAGACATTAAACCGGACATAAAGGATGAGAAGATGGATCTGTCATTTATCGATTCACTAGATAATGACGAACCCTCATCACTGATGACTTCTGCATCATTTTAGGATGGGAAAGGGAAGTAGATTTTGCTGTGGAAGAGACTTGCATGGACCAATACGTCTTTATGTCCCTCCTCTGTCGATTGAAGTGGGAAATGTATTTACAAATATGGGCAACCGTTATTTCGCTATTTAAGCGAATACAGATGACCGATTGATTCAGGGTGAGTAGGATTAGAACGCAGAACCCCCGATGAGATCGTAACTAGTCGGTACCGACACCGGGGTCAGTGTTACCGACATTCCTGTATTAAATTTATAAATGCAATATTTATGTTAAATGCAAATTAATTACGAATCATCGAGACCCTGAAGACAGCATCTAAATATCTCTTACAAAAATACATGCATATACGTTTACATATGGCAATACGCGAGATTATGTAACTAATTTAAATATTAGAGAAGGAGAGTGATCTAGCAACACTTATAAAAGTTGATTGGCAAACTGTTTACTGTACAAGTGATGTCATTGGGGGGTAGGTATCACGTTACAGCGGTCGAGTAGTTACTTGCTAAGCTAGTAATCAAGTTATTTTTATTACATCTGGTCAGACTATACCATTTTTTTTTTAAGAATTTAAACTCTGACCTTTCAATTACCAAGGCTACCTACACCATTTTATTTACAGTGTGAATATAAGGGGAAAATGTTTATACATCGCATTGAATTCAATTCCGTCAACGCGCGATACTAATGAGGGGAGAGGTAACGAAACATTCTCATACAATACTAAATAAAAGGGGACTATTAAACACATTGTGAGGGAACAATTATCAATAGAACAACGTAATAAATAACAACACGTATTGACAACCAACAGTGCTCGCCTGTCGACAGTGTCGTGTCCGCGAGCCGGGCCTGAACAGTCTCCTAATACCGCGAACTGACCTTACTGTAAGCGATGCTCCTAGTGACTTCTTCAGTGTGGTAGGACGAGTATGCAATATGCAAATAAAATGACAGGCGTGGTGATCTTTTG
Source organism: Papilio gigon (assembly GCA_027563995.1). Taxonomy (NCBI): domain Eukaryota; kingdom Metazoa; phylum Arthropoda; class Insecta; order Lepidoptera; family Papilionidae; genus Papilio; species Papilio gigon. The sequence goes on along the minus strand of JAODUI010000011.1, from coordinate 567,574 downwards.
GAGCCGCTACGCCCAGCAGTGATAGACGGGCGAAATTATTTTTTCTTTATAAAAATATTAGTAGATTTTTGTTAATTTACTAATATTTCACTTAGTCCAGGTATATCCAGGATTCGAACCCATTATTGGCACTTAAATGTTGCATATGTTGACGTACAACTTTTAATACCGTCTGTGTACACTGCCTTCAGTCAACGTAATGCCAGTGTTGATTCTTTATGTCGGCCAGCTGCGACACTGCTGAACACGGCCGTCACTAGTTGCCGACTGAGTGCGCGACTTTAAAGATAAAGTTATTGTATTCAATTCGTGAGTTTCTTGTTCACAAAGATACATATGAACAACATAAATACAAAATGTAAATAAATCAGTGTCGACCACACGACACGGAGACCAAGGTTGTGTTGATGTAGTCGACAAGCGTTATATAAAGGTATTTACATAGTTGTGATGTTATCTAAGCTAGGGTGCAAGCATACATTGCCTATTTACATTGTAACCACGCGGCCGGGCCGGCGCCCTCTACTTTACAGTAACGAAACTCGATGACCTGCCAAACGAAAACATTAGGACAATTCTATGTCTTTAGGCCCTTGTAGTAATTCACTGCGGTGACATTTGACATATTGTCAGTGCAGTGGAGTTGTACGGGAGTCCCGCAGACTACAAACAGGAACGTTTTATACATAGCCTGTGGATGCTCTTTGAATGTTTCCTAACAATATAAATTAACTAAAATCTATGTAACAATTCTAAAAGCCCGCTTCAAACAACTTGTGAACACGATATATTTACCTATTAAGGCTTCCAATTAGATAGTAACGAGAGAAAAAATGATTATACAATAATTTCAATTATGCTTAAATTTAAATATCGCATGTATATCGCCACAGTGCTGCGGAAGACGTGACAAAAATGTCGGATGCAATCAATTTTGCGCTTAAAAGCGAAGGCAATAGAGTCCAAATTATAACATAGGTCGCATATAAATTCTATTACAATATCAAATAGTCCGACAGACTAATCCGACCCGGCGGCAGTGAATGACTACATACATCACTAGCGCCCCCTGTCCACATCTGCGTCAGACTGAAGCTGTCACACATATTCCTGCCAGAAGGAAGCCGCGACAGCCTGTCACGTTACAAGCTTAAATAATTCCGAGCATAACTATTATCACTTTAGAGTACTTTTACGTAACTAGAAATATCAAATCATACTTAGGAGATATACCCTGAGCCACGAACGTACACATGTAGGGAGAAATTATTCTCCTTCGGGGAAACTCGGATGTCTATCGGAACTCGATGACACAAACTGTCAATGAATGATCGTACTAAATGCGTGACATTTTCATATCTATTAATATGGAACTTTATTGTTTAGTGTCAAATGTCAAAATGAATGACGTTATTTTATCTGAAGCTATTTGAGAAAGCACGATAGATACGAAATTTCCCAAAAAATTACTAAGGAAAATCTTTTCCCACTCCATCTGTATGTATGGATAATAATCTGAAACCTGTAGTAGTGGTCCCAACTGTGAACTCGAAAATCGAATCTAGTCTCGGAATGACGTCACACTTCACACTTGCTGTCTCAGTTCATTTCAAAGGGAGCGAGAGAGATGAGTATACATTGGTAAGCTACTTTGCAGAGTTCATACACGATGTGAGATATTTCTAGCTACGCGTATATGAAGTTATTGACAAATACCACACTAGTGTGACCTGGCCGTCAACCGTTGCTGTTGTGCGACTTCTGCTCGAAGAGGGCGGCCATGTCGCGGATGTTCAAACATGGCGACATTTTTTCTTTCCTGCAAATATTTTATTTCATTCATTGATAATTTATTACTGACTTAATAATTTTATTTGCAATGTCTCCTTCTAATCACTTCAATCTCTCTAAAATGTAATACACAAATCTAATTGTCATTATATAATAATAAATAGAAAATGCGAAGGGGACTATAAAAAGTAATAAATAAATTTTGAAATGGATTGAAAACTTATATAAAAAGGGTTGCAAAGGAAGCGTCCATGAGTTGTTATTTGTCAGTTATGCTAACACAAAGAAAAAAGTAAAAAAAGTTACACACAACCACATACATTGAAAATAACATACCTTTCTTCTCGACGTACATCTCTTTTACTGTCTTCTTTTCTAGAAAATTCTAGATTCGTAGTATCTAGATCCCGTATTGGACTATCGGGTGATCGTATAGTGTCTAGATTGTTGCTGCTTTTGGCTAAAGTGAACCTCATCCTTTGACCCAGGTCCACAGTGTTCCTGCGTTCAAACTTCGGCAAATCGTCCTGCAATCTCTCGCATATCTCCGTCCTTTCTTCTGGATCCTTCTTTATTTTAATTCTAGTCAACTGCTCCGGGTTACTTCGGAATGATTGCGAACTGTATTTTTCACGTAAAAAGTTCCTTCTTTCCTCTTTGTACTTCTCTATCCTTTCGCGGCTCAATTTCTTTTCTGCATCTATTCCTATGAGATTCTTCAGATCCGGCTTCTTCAGTTCAAATCTTTGTACTATAGAGATCTTGTTCTCGGTGGTCGGTGTTGTACTGTCAGGTTTCGTTTGTGCTTCATCCGTGTTGAGATTCAAATCTGGAAGGTTATTTGTCTGTTTTGATGCTTCCTTTACTTCCAAGCTTTTACGTCTGTCAATCGTTTCGTTTCCAAATTCTTTTATGAATGCATTCTCGTCCAACGAGCGCGCAGAGTTCTTCGATAGTTTGTACGTTTTGGGTGAGACAGGCGGAGGCAACTTGACCGTGACCTCCTTCTTTCTAGATTCCGTTTTGTCTTCGTCTTTGCGCTCCAAAGATGGGTATCTGATTTCAGTTTTGAATTTATCAAAAGTGAAAGGTCCCTTTTGCTCGGTCGGACTTTCGAAGCGTATGGCGAGCTCTCTCACGTTGAGATTCTTTGACACAGTTTTCTGTTTAATGACATTGCCGTTGTCACACTCTAGAGTGTCATTTTCATGTCCGTGGTCCGGTTTGTCGTCGACTTCGCTTATATCTACTTTATCACAGATTTTGAGAGTACCCACGTTAATATTTTCATACTCCCTGTCCCGCGGTTCTAGAAACACCACGTTCTCGTAATGCCGCTGCTGCTCGGGAGACTCCAACACCATAGCATCGGCTTCTTCAACTATTTTCTCCTGTACATCCTTCTCGGAAGACTCGAGGATCATAGCGTTGACTTCTTCTATGCTCTTCCTAAAGAACTTGACCTGGCTGTAGACGTCCACGTTGTCGTCGATGTGAGTGTTGTCGGTGGGCGTCTCCAGTATGATGAGGTCCTCGCTGAGGTCCGGCTGGCAGGCCTGCTGCGTGGGCAGGCTGGCGTCCGTCTCCGGCACCTGCGCCTCCTCCACTATCGACAAGTTCTTCTCCAAGTCGATGTCCTCGTACACTGAGTCCCTGTCGTTGGTGGGAGTGTCTACGTTGTCTATGAGCTCGTAGTCGGACGCCTTCGACTTGGTGGGGGAGCGGAATGTGATGCTTATGGTGGATTTCAGCGGGCTCTTGAGCGGGGAGCCGGGGGAGCTCTTCGAGGTGCTGGACGACTGGAGGTTGATGTAGTTGGGCCGGGAGAAGTTGAAGCACTCGTATAGGTCGTCTGTCGGCCGCGGCAGGCTGGCGTTGGAGTAGCTGGAGGAGCTGTCGTGCGATGACGTCATCACCTTGAGCGCGTCGTGGTCCCGCCTCCTGTCGGAGGTGTGGTCGGAGTTCGAGGAGGCGGAGAGCGCTGACAGCCGGTTGAGGTTGTGGTAGCTGATGTCTGCGGAGTGCGGCGAGCGCGGGGAGTGCGCGGAGTGAGCGGGGCTGGGCGAGGCCCGCTCGGCCAGCTCGCCGCTCAGCCGCAAGTTCTCGTAGTCGGTGGCTTTTAGCTCGCACTTGAGACACTTGTCGCGGTCGCAGCTGCCGCAGCCGACCGTCTTGATCTGAATGGTGTGCTTGTTCTCGCTGACCTCGGAGTCGCTCTCCAGCGGGTCGTAGAGCGGCGTGACGGGGGTGAGCGGACTAGAGTTTATGGTGCTGGTGGTGAGGTTGCTGACGGATGAGTTCTCTAAGGGCCAGTCGATCTTTATCAGAGTAGAGTGTCCGTCCTTCCCGTGCCACGTGAGCCGGGTGCTATCGGGGTCGGCTAGGACCGGGTGGTGGAGGCCGCTGTACCGGGAGGCGGCCTTACATTTGCGCGGCGAATTCCGTTCTCTGCAAGCGTCATGTTAGGTTTGAGGGTCGGCAGGTACGTAACTAGAAATGCTTCAACATTTAAATGACACTTTCAGACAAGCATGCTCTCCAACAGAAACAAAAACAAATATTAGTATGAAATTTTGAATAGTAAACAAAATGTATCGAGTCAAAGACGTGAGGCCGTCGAATGGAAACAATTATTGTTAAATAAAGCCAATTAGTTTTACTTCAAGAAAACCATACAAAATACTGTATATTAAATATAAGACAGTAAAAAGGTTTACGTTCAAATTTTTCTCTAGTCGATTTTTTTACTAATAAATATTTCTCTTTTGGTATAAAACAATCTTTCTATGACTTAATTAGTACATTTAATTATTTATATCAAATGTAAACTTTCGCGTTGTTCATAATAATAAGATAATAGTATAAAACTGATGAACCATCCCAAAGTAAATACAATCTATATATAGAACTATGCTACCTAGCAGACTGTACAATCTAAGACCACAGAGTCTATACATTCGGGGGTAAACAAAATTAAAATGGTATCTATGAATGGTTTGGAAATGTAAAAGAATGAGAGAAATGCATAGAGTTGTTTTAGTTGTCAATAAATGCAAAATAACAAGGATAGAGGTATACCTCAGCTTCACGCTGCCGGGGGGCTGGAAGTCGGGCGGCGACGACAGGGGGCTGTCTCGGTCCTTGCAAATCCTGTGGAGCATGGAGGCGGTGAAGGTTGCGAGATAAATGTGCAGATTTTATATAGTAAAATTAAACAGATGTCTTGGCGGCTGACCTTGAACTCCCTCGGATCCCTACACGTTCCAAAATAACATTGTGTTTTACTTATTGTCACCCCCTTCTATGTTCTTAGCCGTCAAGAAGTAAGATAAATTCTACTATAGTATAGTTGTAGTGACCTCTTGGCGGGGTCGGGGTCCGCGCTGCCGTGGCGCTTCTCCGGCGCGGGCTTGGCGCGCGGGGACTCCCCGTCGATATACCCCATCTGCGCCACCTGCTCCTCCATCGCCGCCAGCCGTCTGCAACATCAACATACTTATTATTATAGAGAATTCTAAGAGGACTTTATTGTATGTATAGTCGAATTCAATGAAAACGAGAAATTATAACAAACTTACCTTTGCTGTAATCGAAATATTTTTAAACACTAACATGTTTGTATCATCGATTTAAACACTAAACATTCCAAAATTAATCTATAGACAATAAATGACATTTTCACCCAGTGAATTGTGTGAATACTGTTTCTCATTTCTATTGAATCCAACTAAAATTGTCCTATAATATTGGTTACCTCTCGGCCATGTCGTTGGCGGCGTGCACGTCGACGCGCAGCGCGCGGCGCGGGCTGGCGGCCGCGCTGCACGGCACCGAGTCCGCGGGCGTCGACCACGCCGACTCCTGCACGCGGCATTACAATACAGTGGGCTATATGAGGTATTTGAGGTCATTGTATGAGCAAGACATGCGGGTGCGGTGTCATACCTGCGCGTTGTGTTGGTGCTGGTGCGTGTCGTCCTCCTCGCTGAACATGTGCCGGTCGCGCTCCTGCGGCGACAGGCGCAGGCGCATGTGCGCCAGCTCCGCCTGCCACGGCTCGAAGTACGAGTCGCACGACGATGACCTGCGTACAACACACAGTACTTAGCACATCGGGAACAAGAGGACGACACCACTGGAACGAGACACGCGTACACAGTAAAGTATCAACGCAGTGAGTGCGTCTCAGAATAACTGTTTTGTAGACAAAATGACAAAATACAATCTAACAGATTTACATAACTTTCTTATACTTTTTTAACTGTCCAATTGAGATTTTTTTCAACAGTTGCAATTTATGACAAACTTAGTTGAAATACAAACAGAGCGATTTTACAGTAGAACTGAACACGCTCATTATATACTGCTTAGTACATAACATAGGTACATGGCTTCATAACGTACCTGGTGTGGTGTTTGAGCGGCGCGCTGGCGCGGTCCGCGAGCGGCGGCAGCGTGTCCGTGTCGGAGGCGAGCGACTCGCACGACTTGACGGGTCGCAGGCTGCCCGCCATCACCACGTCCGCAGACACCTGCACCAATTAAACAATATTCACATCGTTCACGAACCAATTAATGTAATTGCCAGTTCTGGATTTTTAAATCAAAGGTCTGCGGGCCAAAGGGAAACGGCTAGATTTAAGGAATTTTTGTTCCATGCAATGCCAAATCACTTGTAGATGTTAACCTGTTGCGCGGGAGGTGGCAGAGGCGCGGGCGGCGGACCCGGGGGCGGCGCGCGCGCACGCTGCAGCTTGCTGCGCCAGAACAGACCGCGCCACCCAGAAGGAGACCGCTTCAGACCGCGTTTGCCGCCTGAAAATGCAGTTACATTGATTTGCTGATGGTATAAATATCACAGGCTATTTAAGCCTGTTTCTGATGCAACTGACTGACTTAATGTTTTAATAAGCATACCTGACAGTGGCAGATCCAACACAGTGTGGTACTGCGGCAGATTGTTTGGTCCGGAACCGACCTGAATAACAAATATTATTTTTTTTATAACTTGACATCTGAAAATCGACTAGATACGATTACGAGAGGAGAAAGAACAGGATTGATCCTTCGAGTCGGATACCAACATACCTCGATGTACTTAGGTTTGAGGTGTCCAGCGGGGCGCAGCTGGCGGTCCTGCGCAGGGGAGGCGACGGGTGCAGCAGCTGCGGCGGCGATGGCACCCGAGGCGGGCGGTGCGCTGGGCCCCGCGCCGGCCCCCAGACCACGGCGCCGCGCTTCTTCTAGGCTTAGCAGCTTGGTGGGCGGGTTTAGAGGCAGGCTCTTCGGGCGGCGGCAGGACTCGTTGCCCCGTAGTTCTACTTGTGACTCACAACGATCCTACCAATACAATTCATTAGTTTCAAAAGGAAACTTCATGTTAGCAGAATACGCTTATTGAAAAGGAATTGTTTTCAGTTACCTGTTCTAAGGAGTCCGGTCCGGAGTCGGCGCCCTGGTCTTGCGCAAACAGGTCCTCGGCGTAGCAGATCAGGAACTCCGTGACGACAGCCTACAAAAATGTTTCAATTATATTGAATCATTGCGAAGTACGCGGTTACTTCCAGGTGCGTGTGCGAACGTACCTGCACGGCGACGCCTTGCAGCGCGTGCTGGGGTGCCGGCGAGCGCAGCAGGTTGGGCGCCCACACGATGGCCATGTTGCGCGCCGTCATGCCCGTCGCCGCGCTCAGCAGCGACACGCGCCGCAAGTGACGCATCAGGTACGACAACGTTCTACACGCATATTTTCTTTTAAAACAAACTTTAAAAAAGTAGGTATAAGATGTAGGTAGAACAGAAATAGTTTTATATTTGTGTATTCTTTCCCCGACTTCCTTTTACTAGAATTCCATAAGCATGGCAGCGAGATACTGTGCCTCTGCCTAATATAGTGTAACTACTCCGCCTCCTCGTTATTGCCGACATTTACGACGAGTGTTGTGATGCAGCACTGACCTGTAGTGGGGCGGCGGCAGCTTGACGACAGTGTCGCGCATGGCGCGCAGGCGGGCCGCCTCGTCGGGCTGCTGCACCGCGCTCACGAAGCTCTCGTACAGCTGGTACGTGCACAGCGGGTTGGGCAGCTCTCTGCAATGTACATAATACATTGAAATACAGTAAATAGTTATATTGGAGTGTATTTTATTTTGAACAACAATATTGTTTCTAATTTAGTTGGTTGTTTGCTTACCGGAAGTACATCTTAAGCAAACTGGCGAGGGCATGCGGGTCTCGCTGCAGGGGCGGGCCCAGGTCGGGGGGCGTGTCCCCAGCGGCGTCGAAAGCTGCGCGCAGCCGCTGCGTGAGCGCCGCGCCTCCGGACAGCCGGTAGATGCCGTCCACCGCGCCGCGCCGCTCGATGGCCCGCGCGCACTCCGCCAGCACTTGCGGCACTGTGTAGCAAATCTTTTAGATTCAACGTCATACTTTCTTCTTGTAGTCCACAGATAACAGTAGTGATTCGACATAAAATGAATTACTTACGAAGAGTACTCTTTTATCAAAGTGTCAAATATGCCAAAGTATGTGATCACCATCGTGTCCGCAGTTGAGAAGATGCTCGCCGAGGTCGCAGCCGAAGACGCGCTCCTTGAGGATGCCCTGCTGCTTGAGGCTGCGCCGCGAGGGCCGCGACAGGATGAAGCTGCGGAACAGCGAGATCAGCTTGCCGTGTTTGCGGAGTACCGGCTTAATGGGCGCCACTGCCACTGACCTATAACAGTAAGAAACACCATTTATTAAACAACTTCTCTTTCGCTTTAGGAAAACAAAACGAATCAGCGGTTACTAATGAATGAATAAATAACTTATTTTGTTATTATTTATTCTCATAATCAAGCGCTTCATTTTTTTTGTTATACGACATAAATCTTATAAATAAATAACATTATCCGACGCGAAGGACCATGTATGTACTAAATACTTTTAATACGTCGACACACGATAATAAGGGACGTTAAATCTTAATTTGTATATGTTCAACGTACCCGACGATAGGTGGCGGCTGCGTCATGTGGCGCGGCACCTTGTCCCCGATGACGGCGACGCAGTGCCGCGGGAAGAAGCCCACGCGGAAGCCGCGCTTGCCGCGCCACCACACCGACTCCTGCGGCCCTGACAACACCAACACCTCTGCTGCAATACTACAACATGTCATGCACACGAACAACACGAGACATACATTAAACATAACATTTTGTATGTATTTTGTGAATGTTGAAAATAAAAAAAACTATTGTTTTTTTTTCTAACTAAAATTGGAATGGAAGGAGCTTACCGGGCATGTCGATGATGGATATCATGTCGCCCACTTCGAAGCTGATCTCATCGCGCGCCTGCAACAACATGATAAAACAATGCTTACTACAAGGAGGCTAAAACGCAGCCACCAGCTGACAAGCTGTGGACAGCATCAGCCTCTCCCCATTGTCCACAATTTTCTTTAATTATTAATTTTTGGATGAATACACTTTATTTATTTTATTATCAAAATATAAAAAAATAATAGAAAACTGATATAGTATACCTGTGATACATATTTCCTGACCGAGTACGCGGCGGCGACGGCCGGCGTGTTGATCGAGCTGGAGTCCTCGTTGGCCACCAGTAACTTGTGCCCTGGCGACATATAAAACAAGCTATATTGAAAAGGAGGAAACTCCTGGGGTTCTTCCTCATGATCTTACATAATAACACGAAGAAATGTCATTTTCAAACAACGATCTATCCATTTATAGACCATTGAATTTTAATAGTTACCATGGCAACCTTACTTGTCAGCTATTAGTTCATTTTTTACCTCTTTCTCGCATAACAGTTTTTTTTAATAACTCCCTAAATAATAGATAAGGCTAGTTCCTAAAGAGAGAGAACGATTCAAATATGTGCCGTGGTCGCTGTGAACTTTGTAACGAAGCTGAAGAATTTTACGCTCTATATAATAGAACTGCAGTACACTACAATATAATTTTATTTATATTTTCGTACCCCCGAGTAGCCGTTTGATTTCCTAGCTATAGAAATAAATACCCTTATTGTCCATCTGCAGCCAGTTGAGCACGGGCCCGCAATTGATGGAGTCGTCCGCGATGATGGACAGGTGGTGCACGTAGTCGCCGATCAGCTGCTGGTAGCGCGGCTCCTCGCGCCCCACGCCCACCTCCTCCGACAGGTTGGGCAGCCCCGACACCTTGCGGGCGTAGATACAGCTGACGAACAAAACATCATTCTCATCTGACAATTTAGCTATGTCATATTGTGCGTAATGACGTCATTGCCATAGTGCTACAAACTTAGTTGTCCCGAGAGCAGCTGTTAGCGCCGTTTACAAATTTGTAGAGTTAACAACCTGTGCAGCATGTCGTCCAGCTGCAGGAAGTTGTCCCTGCTGCGGGTGAGCGTCCACTCGCTGAGGCCGGCGGGCTCGCTCCAGCCGTGCGGCTCCCCCGCGCCGCCGGCCCCGCCCGCGCTCGCCACTATGCTCTCCTGCTCGCCGCCGCTCACGTGCGAGCGCACGCGGAGACATATCCAACCTGAAACGAGAACAAAACATTGTTTAGAACAGTTATTATGCAAGTACTGACTTGTTTTTGTTTTTGGTCCTTCAAGTCGGATAAATTTTTTAGTCATGTCAAAATCTGAATGTTTCGAAGCTACTATGATTTTTTTTGTATATAGAATGATTATAAATCGTGTATCATTTGTAACTACCGTCGCTGGGGTCGTTGTCCTCGCACTGCTCCTCGCAGGGCACGGTCTGTATGCTGAGGCCGCCGAGCGAGACGCGCTCGTAGTGGAAGTGCGCGCACTCCTCCAGCTTGGGGAACCGGCAAGACGGCACCGGCGGCGGACTCTGTACACACACACCCAAATTATACATCATCCTAGTATTACATGATATAAACTGTCGACTAACTAAATTTAAATGACTAATTACTAGTTAAATGGCCACTAAGAATCCTTAGTGACCACTTAACGATATAGTGCGACAGTAATTCTTATAAATCAATGTGGAACCTAACCTCATCATGTAGGTCGAAGGAGATGGAAGGCGGCGGCGCGGACTGGCTCATGGCGACGGCGGCCGGCAGCGGCGCCACGCCCAGCGCCGACACCGACATGCCGCCTGCACCATACATACATTTATATAGTCAAGTCTTATAGATGTAGACGCTGGAGCTGTGCTGGATGCAGTACTGACCCGATGTGTCCCGCTTATCAGTATCATTGGAGACGCGCGCCGAGCTGCGGGACTCGGAGCTGAAGCGGACCGATCTGAACATATATAACTGAACATTAGATTCATCTTATCCAAAAGAAACACCTTGTAAATAGAGACCTCTCGTATAAGAAAAACTTCTTTTGGGTCGTTGCGTCAGAAGAGTAAGTCTTTCGCACAAGTATAAGAGGGACAGTAAATTTGTCATGTTGGACAGAAGAGTTCTTTCCAAACGGGCCAAATTAAAATAATATACTGTACCTATTATAATGTACTTACTGTTACGCTATACATCCTTACTCAAATATAGAACAATACGACCAGGTCCTTATATTTCTTGGTTACTTTTGAACATTACCTATGGAAGGCGACGCACTGCGCAGGGTACTTGTCAGGTTCGGCGAAGGCACGCGCCG
>JAODUI010000011.1:508640-524378 GCA_027563995.1 Papilio gigon | reverse complement strand
AAATTGTATGATAATTAGTCGTTCAAATTACTTATATGTTGCTACAGATAGTCATGTAACTGTTTAGTAATCAATAAACGACTCTGAGTACGAGAGTTAATTCACAAAACAAAATTCATTTTATTATCGTTATTAAGATTTTACATTTCTTCGGATATTAGTAAGTTTATAAAAAACTATATATCAAATGATTAGAAGCTATTCAGAGGTCAATCAATACAGCGATCCGTCACATAACGGTCTCCTAACAGACTCGTCAGTACCACCTTTGAAAAAATATGCTAATTTCGCTCTAACGTTTCTTCAAACTACAAGTGGGTCTCAACAACTGTCCGAGATCTATTCTATGGTCTTTTTCTACATCTACTCTGCAGTCTATTCTAATATAGTATGCGAAAACAATTAGTAAGTTTGAGTGTATTTATTTATGCAAGGCATTGGGATGGGCCTATGTCCAACAGTAGGCCGACAGGAGCTGATGATGATGAGTGTATTTTGTAGTATTTATTATAACACACATAGTTTCTATTCTTATCACAATCTCAACTATATATACATAAACTATATATATCTTTACGTGCTTCTATTCAACATACAATACATCTAAACAGCGCACGCGATCAAGATGAGATACCGCACAGGCATCACTTTACATAAATTACGTGCTATTTTGTATACGTGATTTAACTTTATAACAGCATCGGTAAAAAAACATTTAATTGAAGGTTTAAATACGAGATAAAGATATTGATATGAATAGTAAAAAGTTAACATATTATATAAAACCAGAAATGGTCAACACGTCAATCGATAATAGTCCAGTCGAATATCATCACTTCGTCTGCTCACTGCTGACATAGGCCTTCTCCAATGCCTTCCGCGGTATGCGAACCTCAAGAAGTTACAGCTATAAATACATAAAACATAGCAGACGTCTACACTACTTACACGTACTTACTAATAATAATACTCAGTTTTTTTTATTTTATTATAATAATGTAATTTTTTTTTAATAATATAAAAGAAAAACATCGTGATGCAACCTGCGCATATCTGCGATGGAATTCAAAGATATGTGCGTCGGCAAGGATTGGGCCAGCGTGGTTGACTATGGCTTAGTCACCCCTAATATTAGAATAGGCTGCTAGGTAGGTGAGCTGTTGATGACATTTCAATAGTAAACAATAGATCATAGCTCTGATTAAGCTGGTCATTTGTAATAAATTGTTTACATAATACAAACACTCCTATGATTTAAATGTCAGTTGAATCCATCATTGTCAGACGTAACCTTTTTAATCATAGTTGACTGTTAAAAGTTGTAATGTCTGTTAAAACGCGTAGGCGTCGGCGAGAGCGGGAGAGGTTCGGCAACCCCACCGCCAAGTTTTATCCCTTTGCAATGATTAATTTATATTTGAATTGATCGTTCTACGCGTGCTGCAGGAAGCCATTTCATTAGACCGAGCTTCATTTAATCGAACCCGCGCCTTCCTGTCATTATGTCTAGTTTCCTGTGCTCATAGACTTGTCATACTTTCTCCATAAAATAATAAACATTATGAGTAACATCTCATGCTATCAGAAAGGATTAAGAGTACGTATGAATCCTTTACAACAATTTTCTAACATAACTATTATCTTAATAATATTATAAACGAGATAGTTTGGTCGGATGGACGTTTGTTAACAGGTAACTACCACGACGTAACGAATTTGGATGAAATTTGGCGAAGAGAAACTTTCTGGGACGGCACATACGCTACTTACTAAGATGATACTCTAAATCCAGAGCCTACAAAGTCGCGGGGAACAACTAGTAATATTAGAAATGATAAGTTTGGATGGATGGACACGTTAGTTCACAACCCCTAAGTTTATCTGGATATTTATGTAGACGAAGCCTTGAGCGAAGGTTTTATTTATTTATTCACACTTAACAGCTAAAATAATACATAAAACAATATCTAATCAGTAAACCAATTATGAATGCATAATCAGATAAGAACATACACAATAGTGAGTATATAATGACATGGTTTAAATAGAAAAAAAAAACGATTTTACGTGTTTATTTTCTTTTACATACGTGTATCATAAAGGCAATAACAAGTGTACATTGCGATAAGTACGGCACTACTGTACGTTAGTACTTGCGGTGAGATGAAATACAAAAATTATAAATAACCTATCGTATCCTAGCAGATTAATTTGCGGGCATATAGCAATTGAAGCGTTTATGTGACGTGTGGACAGTGGGCAGTGGGCAGTGTGCTGGGCTAAGGGCCCGTGCTCCGCCTGGCTAGTACCAATTGGGGTCAATTAGCGTAATGGCCGAGCGATGGATTAAAACAAACGTATTGCGTCATACTTGTGCTATCAACTTGAATCAGGGAAGCCGACATTACGAACAAAAAACATTGGCTTACAACAAAAAAAATTCAAGATCATATTAACTATACGAATCTTGTTGTCATACGTCCATCTCCGACTTTGTTATTCTTTAAAATTTCCTCTAAGTTTAAAATAAAAACTAGGAACCGTATTTAAAAAGATATCAAACACTTTATTATTGAACTAAATAAATATTCGTCGAATCACATTCCTAATTCTAAGACGCTTCAATCGGCTTTACCCTTTGCGGTACAGAAATAAATTAGTTCCATATTTTTCCGCAATGTGGCGAAGATTTTAATATTCTAGTCAAGTTATTAAACGCGCAATTTGTTGAAATTTCAAATCTATACTCAACTGGTTAACTATAAATCGATAAGGCATGACGAGAAGGAGAAAACTTAATCTGAGCGACGTCAGTCACTGTTCTCTCCGCTGGCAACCGATACTGACAAACTACAAAACGGCGTTGCCAATTTGCAAATTAGGCGTTGTATTATTTACAAGAAGTGGACAGAGTAGTAGAAGGTTTGCAACTTAATGGTTACATTAGTGTCATATGTTGTATAGTCCGACCATCGCACGAGTCTCTGCGCAGAACATAACATTAGATGAAGTAGGGGGAGGGGGAGGGCACTGCACAGCACGCGAAACCTTGGTCTATCAAAATATTAGAACTGTCCTTTATCCATTCAATAATATTTCTTGTACCATTAACAAAAGCTCTAAGCTTGTACTATTTGATTTACAATAATGGAATGGTGGGATTCGAACTCTCGACGATGTGTTTGAAAATCCGTACCAATTAGGCTATTGGCGCTTCTCGGGTTCATCACAATAATCGACTACTACAACTTATGAGTCCATCAGAGTGTTTACGATTTTTGTAACAAAATCTTTGCACGGCATTACGTAAGTAAGAGTAACATTCAAGTTACTGCATCATACTGCACGGCCATACGTGTAACAGATTCATTGGACCAGAACCGGCTCTCACACGTATCGATTACTTCAATAAACCTGTGTTTTCATTATGTTTTTTTTTTATAAGGGAATAGGGCGAACGAGCGGCGATATACGAGGTGATCATCGACTACCGCAATACCAGAGGGACCATACTTTAGTTGCTGGTAATTTTTTATGATGGTGGTCAGCTGCCGGGAGTTCCTTATAGTTTTACATCATGAAATTCGTTACCAGTGTATAGTTCGATTCAAAGATTTTGACAGCTTTGATTACTGCAAGAGGTGCTGCAAACGAGCAGGCATAAAGTTTCAACATCATAATTTCTCAGCCATTTTGTTTATTTACGAGCTATAAGGGCTTAGGCGTGAAATCGAGTTATTATTTTATAGGTCACGTTTTGATGGCCGAGCGCGGTGTATGGTTAATTTATTTAAAATAATGTAGGAGGCGGGTGTATTCGGTCCGCGTCGGCCAGTTTCACTGGACCCCGCCACCGCTTTCCACTTTCGATTG
The DNA here is from genome assembly GCA_027563995.1 of Papilio gigon. NCBI lineage: Eukaryota > Metazoa > Arthropoda > Insecta > Lepidoptera > Papilionidae > Papilio > Papilio gigon. The sequence goes on along the minus strand of JAODUI010000011.1, from coordinate 520,505 downwards.
CGGGAAATGCGAACCGATGCAGATTGAACGCATACAATTATATCGTAACATAGTCTAAGTTTTTCAATGTCATTGATTTCGATGATGTAGATATACATTTACATACTTGAACAGTCACACTATATTTCGCAGAAACAAAAAATATTAGAATACATTCCTTGTATTCTGATTGACTTTATAAAATTTTATTGTATTAATTTTTATATTTTATTATTTGAAGGAAATTAGGCGAATTGATGGACGTGATATTTGATATAACTGATTTATTTTTTTATAAAAAAAAGTGCATAGACCTATTTTATTCAGTAAATAATAAAAAAATTACGTTCGATTTTCGAACATTGGTATAAATTTTCTTACTTTTATTTTATTAAGTAAAATATGAAGTAACTTAGAGAGTGCAAGTAATGTATCAAGTGACAACTTTCATTCAAAATGTTTGCTTACGTAAACAGTTTCCTCGTCACATATCCATAAGTAACACTTAGCGATAACTTGGGTGTTGCTCAACGACGCGCCGACGACCACTTTATCGCCAAGACAAATTGATACAATAAACATTATTACAATAATAATTTATTTTGTGAATCGGAATAATTTTAAAGTAAAAGTATTTATCGAACAATATTTCATCGGCAGCGGCGGTGTCGCGGCAGCGTCGCGGATATTGGATGAAATCCAATTTATCTGAATTTATTTTTTTCAATGGCTGCGGTATACAAAAGAAGTAGAAATACGAAATATTTTAATTTACAAAAACATTCTATTTTTGTTAAGGTTACCGCAACCTTCACATCATTTTTCGGTTAGTGGTATATACAAAGAATACCAAAGACATTTGTATAGTCAACCCCGTGCCGGGCCAGCTTTGTTCTCTGACTCAACTCTGACCTTTGTTGACGGGGACATCTTTGATAGATACCCTGCCTTCGAGGGGAAGACACTGTTGTTTAGGATTTGACCTACTAAAACCCCCGATGAGGGTTCCGGGATCTTCAACGAAAGCACCGGAACGTTCACTGTTTGACTGTGACCTAGTCACCTAGCTGGGCTGGGCTCCGACCTCCTCGCTACTGACTGAATATAAGCTAATGACATTTAATATTTAACTTTATTATCTTACCTGATACTTCTATAAAACAATTACTACACTAACATACAAAACTTAATTTAAAAGCGTTTCAAAGTATCTATTCGACGCAAATTAATTAACTAAATTAGATCAATTACGCGCACTTTCCAAAGACGTGGTGAAACGTCAGCGGCCCAGTCGGTGCGAATTAAGAGCAAATTAACTTCTAAGATACAATTAGCTATGGAGATAATTTGGAAAGTTCGACACGTAGCCGATCGTCGGTTCAAAGGTAAGATGGCGTGCGGCTATCGGAGTGAGGACTAGGGTTACTATTAAGATAATATTGACATACAAAGTCACTAGAACCCACATGTCATCGCTAAAATAGCGAAATGACTGCAGCCCGTAGTCAACTGTAGTAAGGTATTGTTGCAAATGGGTTACCTACATTTGATAGACGAACCATGTAGAGAATCAAAATTCACCTCCTTTCCCACAATTTTCTACAAAAGAGGAGGAGAGAGAGGAGGGGAGATGAATTATTGCCAGAAACAGGAAGGGGACTAGAATTTGGTCTCGGTCACACAAACTTTGAGAGAACACGAGGAATCGATTTTATTTTACGCCTGTCTGTGGACGGTCACCGCCCGAGTGGACAATGCTTCTAGACTCTAGCATTATCCCAGCGGTTTTCAATATTATCCTGTCCTCTTTTTCTTAATCGCCGACATGGTGAACGTACAGTCAGCTGCAGCAACCAGAGAGCGTCATGCGAGTGGCGCAATTTCTACAACCGCGCCCGTAACCCGACCTTCCGAGAAAGAATCACTCCGGTTTTATATGAAGCGAAGGTCGCATTACATCTGCAATGGGACTACGTGATGTAAACTCATTTTGTATTATATTAATAACTTGCAATTATAAATACTTATGCCTGCCTATAGATAAAATAAACATCAAGTCTGACGACCAACCCAGATTCGATTTACAAAATGACATTTTGTATCATAAATGACAATACGGAGGGAATCCACCCTAAGTAAAGGCAACCGGTCTTTATTTTCGTTTCTCTTTCATACTCCATATTAAGTATCTATAGATTTTTTATCTACAAGAAAAAAATACTATCTAAATCAACTGTTTCCAGACTATTGGCCGACGTTCTATTTTTAGTTTCGATCAATACAATTTCACTGCCCAAGTTGTCTAGTTGCAGACGGGATGCGTTAAGGTTTGGTATTTATATAAAAAACTATTTTTTCATCCAAATTAGAATTATACAACGCGCTTCAATATAATTAATTACAGAGATTAGATCTTTTTTAATTTTCTCGTGTAAAAAATTCAAGACAAAAGAAAGTCGTTAGAACGAAACTAGGCCAAGTTTCGAATCACGTGTTAATTTCATATAAAAAAAAATTGTTCGTTTTAAAAATGTTTATTTACGTTAATTCATATTGTTATTTAGTATTAGTGTATTCTAGGTAAATGCTTAAAGGATGGAAGGTAAAGTGTATACGTAACCAATCAGCTTTACTAAGATGGAATCTTGCAAATGTCTTTTCATTTCATATTATTAGATACAAAAATCACAGTTTTAAAGCTGTATATTTTATTATTACGCATGAAACAGTTCCAAAGTCCTTTCTAATGGTTAGACAGATAAAAATATCTTTATTGGCAACTATTTTTTTACCACGTGCGATCGGAATTCTTAAGATATGAAAGTTTGTAAATAAGATTTGACGAGTGATGTAAAACATTGTAAATAATGTTTAGTATGCTAAATATAATAAGTATATATAAATATCCCATCAACATATAAAAATTTAGTAATAGAATTGGTTTATTTTATATGACGACATTAATTGATAACATGAAAAATATACTTAAACAAACGTCTTATTTTAATATAAAAACATAATTAATTAAAAGCATGTTATACATTGTATAATGAAACAAAAAAGACAAGAATAAATTGTAATATATTTAGAATATTATTTATACACACCTTCAAAGCAGGGGGTAAATCTGTCCACTACAATGAGGAAAATCCATTTCTGTCACTCGTTAGGCATTCCGTAGTACACAAACACTGATTTTAATTATTAACGCTATAAATACAATAAGGGAAAATTACTCGAGTTATATTTCACAATATTATTGTATACAATAGCACGTAACTATACGGGAAGTCCAGCACTGCGATGTACCCTTCTTCAAAATAAAGCTATACAAGAAATAATGCAGCGATCTACAAGCGAATAATAATGTTAACAAATTATAAATGATTACACTGAACTCAATTTTCACGAGGGTTTCTTTTAATTTTCACACAATTAATGCGGGAAGCGCATAAACAAATTATTGACAGATTTTACTATCACCACATCGCCCGACCAACTTCTACGGAAGTCAACAACCGTTTGACAGATCGTAGTAGCCTTGGCCTATGGTGGACGCGACGCCATTTTCGGAATGTTGCCCTATAAATATTTACGATATCCCCAAATTAAATAAATATTTCTAATTATTTTATCAATTTCCATAAAACATTAAATTGTGTATTTGTTAACTATTCTTTGTAGTAAAGAATTCTAAATAATTTGTTGCATGTACCGCCATCCCGCGGTGCGCAGAGACATTACAGTGAAGGATGGATTTGATGTACAAGTACATGTATAGATGGCGCTTGACATAAATTTACATCAAGTGCTCAGTTTAATACAGGCGTTGGATATTGTTTTAGTTTTTTGTAATTAGTTTAGTATTGATACAATTTTTTTTAAATACAACATGATAATAATAGCTTTTGTTTCAAACTTCACTGCTGACTACAACCGTATGCCGATTATTCGGTACTTTTATCGTTTTACGTGTTTTTGGGAGAAGGGTACTTTCCTACATTTCAGTAATCATTAACCACAATTATAAGTCAGATAAAAGTAAATTGGTACTTTACAAGCGTTTATTTGAATAATAATAAACGTCTACAAAACACACATGAACGTTGAAAAATAATCAAGCAGTCTTCAATAAACAAAATACTTCCATTCACTATAACCGAGTTAACAAATAATATTTGTAAAAAAACAAAAAAAAATGAGATCATCTTTTCAAAACGTCAAAATAACATTTACATTGCTATAAGCAATTCTGAGGTAGACATTACTTTTTTAAAAAATACTTAACGTTATATAACAAGCGTATACAAAAATAAGATCGGTACAATAACTAAATTCCTAACAATTATAACAGAAGAATATTTTGACATAATGGCAACATTGAATTTTACTACAAAAAGGCATAAACTAATCAATGACTAGAGCCATGAGCTTGGAGGATTTGGTATCCTGTTCCACTCCGGGAAAGGCGAAACCTTTTTGAGCCAGTTCTTCGTAAGTTATTTCGAACAAATCAACAAAGCCCGCCTTCTTAGCAACAGCTTGAGATGCGGCGGCCGTGAACACTGTGGCTGTCACTTTGACACCCAGCGCCTTGCACAGAGGGATCCTGGGAACGTAAAAGCAATAAGTAACAATCTTCACTATGAAAGAGACTATCGTAAAAGGCATTGTTTGTAGTTGTAATTTTATTAAAACGAAACAAAAGAAAGTCACTAAGATTAATCAATATTTTTATTCAATACATTAAATAAACGCAAGCTTCTTGGTAACTTTAGACATATTTGGTAAATATTTTTCCTCTCTTCTCTGGCAACATATTCCTTTTGATATGATATATAGGCTGCGAGTAGCCATATTCCAATTCGCAATAATAAAAATGTTTACATCTGTCAGCAGGGTTGGGATAGTATGCCGCGCAAAATACGTCGTCCACTTCGTAAATTTTCACATCAAACGTACTCTGATCCAGCACCCCGCTCAACAGCATTCTTTGTATAATCTCGCAACTGGTATGTTTTAATTCGTTACCCCAAAGGTTTAAATATCTCAAGAAAACTTTCTTTTTTATAGTATACAGTAAATCCAGAACTCCTTCGTTCGACAATTTATTTTGGGAAATATCCAGCGCTCTGACATTTGAATATGGCAACCCGTAACTTAACGCTTTCGCGCCAATATCGCCAATTCCATTGCCTGCTATGTTTAAGAATATTAACTGAGGCCCTTCTGATAAGTATTTGGCTAATAATTCGGCTCCATAATCTCCAAATCTGTTATATCCGAGATCCAAATAGCGTAATGTAGAATTCGTTTTCAAACCTCTAACTAAATACTCCACATCGTGCGCTAGAAATTGATTCTTTTGCAAATGTAATTCTATTACGTTGGAATTTCTTTCTAACAAAAATTCAATATGATATGCCAGCCATTTTGTTTCGTATGGATAACGATTAAATAAAGGATTAATTCTACTTAAATCCAATACTCTCACAGTTGTATTCCCTTCGTTATCATTCCTAAAGGCCGCTACAATTTCCGCCACACTTGTCAACGTCTGTCCAGTTTCCCCCAAATCTAAAAATTCAATTGTATCATTTTCTTTTAATAGTTGAGCAAGAAATTTACCACTGTCCGTACCCAAATCGTTTCCATTTATTCTTAATCTTTTTAATTTAATAAACTTCGCGTACTGAGCTAAACACTCGATTGATTTATAGGTTATGTCATTGTTCATAATGTTTAGATCTATAATACTGGACCGGCCTTTGATGAGTAAACGTTTTAGCAAATTGAAAAAGCCAAGGTCAGTTATTTGGTTGTAGCATAAATCGACCTTCGTTATTCTTCTTGGGATTTCTCTAATATATAGATAGATAGCTGTTATATCTAAATCTTTTAACCTTCGATTGTATCTGTCGTGTATATCCTTCCCGCGAAGTACTAAGTATCCGGTCCCATCAGAATTTCTCTCGGTAAACAAGTTCAGACGTATTTTGTTGATTACCCCGATTGCCAGTGGCTGTGGCTCGCCAGTTATCTTTTGTATGATAGCCTCTTTATTGCAAATGCATTTCTTTTTTTTAACCGTCGTATTCGTCACCATGCCTATGAATTTAAATGTAAACCTACAAAATAAAAATGTTGCACAAAAGTTTGACAGATTCAGAAACGTTAATTGTTGATATTTTCTGTCATCTGTCAGCCATGCAGATTTAACCATAGATTATATGTCACCTTTTCACATATTTTTCTTAACAAAGACATTTTTTTATGTTCTTATGTTATATCTTATGTTAAATGACTAGTTTTATCGAGATCTTCTTACAAACATGCATCAATCTAAACATCGTATTTATTTTATTAGTATTTGATAACCACTTCTCGTAAACAAGTAAGTTAAATTTAATTTAAAAATTCAAGATAGTTATTTGCATAAATATTTATATTAACCCCCCACAAGCCCGCTAGATGGCAGGCGTCAATAAGTGCGGACACGTCGGCGGGGATCCGAGGAATTCTTTCCGACCGAAGACAAATTCCTAACCTCACTGCCTTTATTAAATATCTGAGATGAAAATACCGAAGCAAATATCTCGTTTAATTATAGATATCGACCATTAAGTATCGATTAAACGCCGATATCTTTTGTAAAGATATTAGAAGATTTTTCTTTATTTACTAATATTTCTTTTACCATCCTAACAAAGCTTTAGACTTGTGTTGGGATATGATTTACAATAGTCGGAAGGTGGGATTCGAACCCTTGATGTGATCTGAAATCCCAACCCCTAGCAATTAGAATATTGGCGCTCTTAAGAGACCAAAACTTATCGTCACTTACCTAGCTTTCAATATCTCCTTTCCAATGTGACAGCCCCTCCAGTCGGGCGAGACGACAAGTCCGTAAGCTGTCAGGTACGTGTCCACCCCGTAGCACCCAAATATGTCCACACTCTTACCCACCAGTTCCACAGCGCCGAATAACTTCGCCCAGATCTTGTCATCCGTCTGCAAAATCACCTTACGACACCGTGGGGTTCTACTGCCCACAAGACTAGTATAAAGCAAAGACAATTTTATTGGTAACATCATAGCGTTATGGACTCTTAGCAAAAGACTAGATTCCAAGTTAGAGTAATTTTTGAATCGCGTGATGGTGATGTCCTCCGCGACGTTATCGTCAGCGAACCTGGCTATCTGCTGGAGTGGGATCTGATCTGATCGTACAAATCCGAACTTAGTCAAATCTAAATTTTAAAGTAGTTTGTAAAGTCAACTTACGTGGAAGGGTTCCTCTTTATCATCTTTGCAGACAACAGTCAGTACGTTGACTCCCACCAGCACCGAGGACCCGTCATCTTTGTCCTCCACGCACACCACGGACAAGCCATCCTTCATCGTTTTCCTCCACAGAGCCTCCAGTTCCGCTACCGCGGTGGGGTAGCTGTTGATACCTGTAAGATAGTGTTATTGTAGAGGTGAAGTCTAAAGTTGTTACTTAAAACAATGACGACAAGGAATTTCTTGTTACCCGAAGGACAAGAGGACGGATGATTACGAGCATGTCGTTCTATACGTCATAGGGTTAAACAATCGGGTTTATTTTGTTTGCTGATTAAGAAACAGTTAATAGCGCCCTAGGTATTGGAGGAGAGACGCCTTGGAGCTCGGTCTATGTGAGCAGCAGGCGAGTGCCGACGGCACAGGAGAGGCGACATTGCCGCTATTTAGTGTCGGAGACCAAGACAGCTTTTGAGTCGCCAGCGGATTAACACGTTCGCTGCAGCACTAATTTTTGCGTACTATCCGTCGCTGCGGTACGAGGTGTTATCGACCCGCTCCGCGATTAGACTTTAGCCCGACAAGCGGTCCATTAGGCCCTCCTCCTTCAAACAAGGTATGTCTTTCGCACCATACAGAAGTACTTGTTTTTCCGCAACACAGAAAAGTTGCATTAGGGATGATTTAGACCTCGTTCCGCAGCGAAGCTCATGTACTTACCTACATACTTGCACGGTGGTTCGTCCCTGGTGAAGTGTTTGGAGAGTAATTCCAGTGCGGCGTCGTGCTTGTCTTCAGTGAGGTCCTGCACGCGCAGGCTGGCGGTGTTGCCGCGCCGCCGCACGGTGAAGCGATGCCACACGCTAGGGTATGGTACTGATGAAGGGCGGGTGTACACCATGATCTGGAGTACCAGGGAGTCAAACGATGCAATGATTCAAGGTCACATAATAAGAAGAGATAAGTTGGCTGGTTCACAGAAGTAATAGGATCTTGGGTGAAGTCTATCAGATAGAAAAGTAGAACTTCTTTAAGAGTTGAAAAAACAGAACTGCAAGTCGTACTCTTTAGTTCATTATAAATAACATAAAATTTCAAAATAACTATAAATATAAATTAAATAAACCATCGGAAAAATTTTAAAGTCAACACAGTTTAACTGCTCTACAAGTAAATTTTCCACTTACCACTTCAAGATTCGAACCTGAGATAAAATAGTCGGTGGTTTCCGGACACCCGACAAATTGGCGATCAACCCCGCGACTGTGCCCGCTGGCGAGGTGACAACGTCTTGGGGGTAGGTTTAGACTGTTGGCACACTAAGATAAGCTTGAGACCAGCCATCATTTGACTGACATAATCGTATTATTGTCAACATTTATTTATTAGAGGTGCTTGTACCATCAAATAGACTGAAGAGAAATTTGTATCAAAGAGTATCACTTAAGTACACTGAATGGAAGTTTTCGGTTCCCACCGGTATGAAAACATCTTTTAATTTAAGGATCCAAAGGATAATTAAGGAAAAAACAAAGAAGGCACACCGTTACAGAAGGTATGGATGAGTTGCGTGATGTGAATGATGAAAGATAGATTGATCTGGGACTATACGTGAGTGGGAAAGAACCGGGAGTTCATAGAAAAAATAATGTCCGTAATTTTTCTGACATTTTCTGCTCGGTGTATCTGGTACCTTACAAGATGCCGTCATAAGCTAATCTAATCCCTTAAACCGTATTTAAATTTATATTCCCGCCAACGATTATATCGCGGTGTCGTGCGGGGGGGAAGTCGGATCGTGTGAATATTGGAAGCTTGAGTATTGCATTTAAGTTTATTTACATTTAGTCATATTTCTTCGTTTGTTGTGACGTCACAGTATGTAATCTTCTATACATCTGTATCAGCGGTTTAATCCCTTGCGCGTCCTCTTTCACACAATCCGTCCTTACTTTATTCATGATGTTTTTTTGTAAACAATATTAGTAGATTATTATTAATTTGTTATTTCTTGTAACCATTCCTGATAAGCCTAAAAATTCTTGTGTTAGGATATGGTTCACAATAGTCGAATAGAGGGATTCGAACCGACAACCGCCAGATTGGTAGTCAGTACTAAAAACAGTTAGCAGTAACAGGACTCAAATTTGACAACCAATGCGCTAACTTATCAAACTCCAACTTGACGCTCGTCTACTGTCTGAACGTGGGACCTTCCTGCACCAGGCGCGGACTCTATTACTGTTGAAGCAGATGAGTCAGGACGTCAAGAGAATAATGCTCTAGAGTTGGTATACCACTGTCTTGATTCATCATCAACCTGCCGTTTTCCCTACGTATTATCAGCATAGTAGGTTCTTCATACATCTCTGTCAACTCATATCAGAACTCACACTTACGCATATCCTCTTTCACACAATCCACACCTACAGTCTTCCCCTACACCACGGCCATGGTTACGGAGTAATGATGATGATTTTCAAGTAGTTTAGGTGTCAGTTGTCAGTTGTCAGCAGAGCAGATCTTTTACAGATATCAATCGTCGACGCAGTCGTCAGACTCAGCTTTGTTCCCGCAGGTGAACACAAAGTGCGCTACGAGATACTCACGTGCGTTTTATTGTCTCGGGTAAATGCTCTCGTTATTTACACGATGAACTTTTTACTTACGTAAATCTTTTTCATACTACGATCGAGTCAACAAAAATCATAAGCCATCGCTAGTAATTTTGTATTTTTCATTGGCAATGTATTTTGTAATAATAAAAAACAAACTGCAAAAAGACCAAGTTTTCGTTAATAATGCAAAGCAGTTGTAATGCATAGGAAATTTTGTTTTAATATTTTAATTTCTCTTTTTTTAATGGTTTATCATAATAGAAACCTTTATATATGACACGCATAAATACTATGCAGGTAAAAAACAAATTGTTAAGGTTTTACCTGTGTCAACATCGAGGGCTTTTACCCTAAGTTTGAACGCATGGTCTGTACTTCGTACTTGGCGCGGCGCCATCTTGGCTTCCCTCCAACAGTTCTGTTATCCCGCCTCCGCTGAAAACAGTTCACTTGTGAATACTAAACTGAACACACGTAATATTATATAAAAGTATTATTTTGATATTTAATCTAAATATTATAGATGAATGTCAAATCAATTTCAAAGTTGAAGATTTGTTTTATTTGACGTTTCTTTGTTAGCGCGGGAAAAAACAGATTTTTCAGTCGGACAACGGGGAGAAGACAAAGGCATTGTGTGGATTCATCCTAGTGACATCACTTGGTCTTCTACTTTTGCTAAAATTTAAAGGTAAAATGTTTCAAAATATTTATTACAAAAAATATGTTTTAAAAAAAATAGAATAACCGACATAATTATGATAAAAAAAAACTATTTTAATACACATACATATCAACCTTGTTTTTAAATACAAATGGGTTTTGTTTACATTTGTGATTTACTTTTTTATTTATTACGCTTGTTAATTTTATTATCATCTCTATTGTTCCTTTCAGTATAAGTGACACATATTTTTGATACTGTTGGTAAATGGCTAAAAAAATTTATTCGTAACTAGCTGACACCGCGAACTTTGTTTCGCCTTAAAGTAATAAATAAACAGATTTTTGAATTTATTAGGAAATACAAAAAAAACATTCCTCCTCGGAAAAAAAACGTTTGTATGGGAAATGGAAAAGGGCTATTTTTAAGGCTTTCACGGGAGTTTCTCTAATTTTTCACACCTTTTAAACCTTCTCTAGACCTCCACGAACATTCCAAGATCAAGATAAGATAAATCCGTTCAGCCGTTCTCGAGTTTTAGCGAGACTAACGAACAGCAATTCATTTTTTATGTATATAGATACCATTCATTTTTTCAAACACACCCAATGGTTTTAAACGTCATTTATTTATCGTAACAATAAAATTACCGCCAATTTTGGTACAGATAATGAAAACATGAAAATGTCCTCTTTTCTTTTGAGATGTTCTTCGTCCAATCTACGTTGAGTATCATAAAAACGTTCGCAGTTCCTTAATCTGGAAAGATAAAATTGGCGCCAAATAAATCTCTTTTGGAGGCCAAGATCACAAAACAACGGATCCCGCGTGGGCGTATGTTTGTAAACCGAAATGCGCATTGCTTCACCATAATGCGACGTTTTCGAAAGCATTGACCTATTTTAAAATCTTTGTCATACAAATGTCGTTCATATTTAAGAAGAAATATTGAGAGCAAAAACTCCTTTGAGCGGATTTAATCTGGAAAACATTGCAGAGCTTTACCTGACATATCCAGAAGAAGGATTATGTTTTGGCGCGCAAATTTTTCAATTTATTGGAGATAGAACGAACAATATAGCCTAAATAGTTTGCCAAGAATAATTAATCCGGAACATAAAAGTGAGGTGGATAGAAGCTAAAGCTTGTTCTTGGAATAAATTTCCTCACTGTTGTCATTTGGAAAATTGACTCTTTATAAAATGTATGATGGTTAAAATATAACAAGTAACAAAATAAACTCGCCCAACGTGGGGCTCGAACCCACGACCCTGAGATTAAGAGTCTCATGCTCTACCGACTGAGCTAGCCGGGCTTATG
>JAODUI010000011.1:496342-508540 GCA_027563995.1 Papilio gigon | reverse complement strand
GCCCAACGTGGGGCTCGAACCCACGACCCTGAGATTAAGAGTCTCATGCTCTACCGACTGAGCTAGCCGGGCTTATGTAGAGTTAACAAAAAAATTATTTAGTCTAAAGAAATAACCTCAAAATTTAAACTATCAGTCGTAAAAAGGATTATTACCACTTACATAATTAGGTTAAAATTACTAATAAAGATTTAAATTATAGATCTAAAGATACGTATTCCGGAACACAAAAGTGACATTTCATAAATTAACTTTGAGTTTAAATAAATAATGTATCCTTCATTAAGGTTTTTGATAAATGTAATAAATTCTCCGAAGTCAGTTTGACGCGAAACGTTGGCCATAAAGTATACAGTGTTTATTTTATTTTGGTAATAATTTATTTTAGTCCCATATTATAATTTTATATTAAAATGTACTCCCATTTACATAATACATGCACAAATAGTTGTTTATGTTTTCTAAATATTAAAATTAAATAATTAATTCTCTCTACACAACTACTTGATTTAATTTATAAATTATAAATAAACGAAGTACGATTATTCAAATTTCCTTTGTCATTTTGTGCACAGAGAAAGTAAATATTTTGCCGCGCTTTCTGATGTCAAGGCTGAGGGCAAAGCACTGGCTAGACGGCTATTTATATCCGCCATTTTGTTTTACTTACCGATATCTTTGACGCATGTACCAATTTAGAATGTTTAAAGTTTATTTCGATTTTATAAGGTTTTTCTTACATACAAATATTACTCCCCTTCGTTTCCATACTTATCTCTAAACGGATAGGTCATTATTGCTAGAAAACGACAGCTTTTTTTTCTTTCTGTCACCGACAATTTCTTTTATCTCTAATATTAGTTCGAGTCTTGACCACCGCTACTGTTAATGCCAAGATGGCGATAAACAAATAGACACAAAATTCAACAGGTTATAACCTGTTTATTTAAAGAGGTCAGTGTTTTATAGGTAGAACACTGACAACCGTTTGGCGTCACGGTTGCGTCGGAGCCGTGAAGGTCGTGCTATATAGATGTGTATCCATGACAAGATATCAAAATTTGGCAAACAGAGCAGACGCTATGTCGACTAACTAAATTAAGATGTCGCTATTTGTTTATTTGTCTTGAAAAATTGTACACAAATAGTAATGATGCGTTTAAAGATCATTACCAAAACATCAAAACATTTCAATACTTTTTGAGCGCGTTTACCATAAAAACTATTTGTTGCTTGTCATTGCTGAAAAAAAATAAACAATAAATTAATTTACTGAAAATGACTAAAATATGTTTAAAATAGGTGTTTCGACAGCGAACAATTACAGTAAAATGAAAATATTTACCTTTAATAATTTTTAAGTTGCATTTCTCCGAAAAAACAACACGCGACGTCGAATCAAAACATGTTTGTGAACGCAAAAACCACGTGTTCTTTATTGTGTTCAAACAAACGCAATTACGGCTCCAAAAATAATCTCTCTTGTAGTTCATTTAAAATCAAAATCGGCGCCTGAATTTTCTTGAACTGTGGACAGTAAACAAAATGGCTACAACCATAGAGTTTCTTTTTGACCGAGCGTTGCAGATTTGGAAATATTCCAGAAGTGTAATGTGGTTCAATCGGTTTCGGGGTTTCCTGTTATTAAAATGATTTCCGAGAACAATTTCTTTCCACGAAAAATGTGTACACAGTTTGATTGTGCATGATATTACCAACGTAATTTAATAGAATTACCTAAGTTCTGTAACGTAAAATCATCTTAATAAAAATCATTTCAATTACCGTCTATACTCCCATTAATGTGAATCTTTGTTTGAAAAATAAGCTAACAACTTGTATTTGTGTTTCGACGTTGAACTCGCGGTCTTCCTATTTTGTCTTCGAGAATATTAAAAAAACAACTGTCAATTATTTTAAAAGAAAATGTTACATGACAAGAGAAAATTTGCGTTTTAAAATTAAAGGATTTTTTATCCGGAGACAATACAGTTACGAAGAAATCGCCTGACGTAAGCTTCTTTGGCGCGGATTGTTCTTTTTCGCATTGGAATATCGCCATCTTTGTTGTTGATCCAAAGGATAATGCGTAGACTTATTATCTGTTTGTTTCCTTGTTTATATTTATGAAGTTGGAATAATTACATACTTATTGTCTTATTTATTTTACGTGTATTTAATTTAAAAGATTACTAGTAAATAGTTTCGTTCGACACACTTATTTTATTCGTTTGTCTAGCCCTTAATGTCACCGAAGTTTTTAGGTTAGGAAATCAAACGCTTAGATGAATAAATGTGATGGCCTAATTATTGTTTGAGCTAAATTGATAACGAGAAATTTATCAATAAAATATGCTTACAATAAGATCATATTAAGAATATAACGCATAGAGGGGGCTTTTCATACAAGTTTGACGTGTAATTGATTTTTGAAATGTCATTTTGTATTGTAAATGACAACACTGAAGGGAATTTACCCCAAAAAAGGGTTTTTGTGGTCCGTATATCTATAGGTTTTATATATATATATCTATGAGTTTCCTGTCTTTAAACTTTATATTTTGTAATTACAAATCATTTAGTTGGTGCGAACGTAACAGATTAGGCAAGGTGCCCGATGTAGATGTTAAACGGGGTTTGTGTATTGCGTAGGACGTTTGTGTCTAGATATAATCTGTGTCCAATCACAACAAGACGTATGTTACAGATATAATGATGATCTTACATTTTTCTGACGAATTGTAATTCATAGATATATGCGTGTCGTTAGGGTAAATTAATTCAGTGTTGTCATTTACTATATAAAATGATATTTTGAAAATCGACCCTCGATTAAACATCTAACTTGTATAAATCACTTCATCTGTACATGGCTAACTATTGTGATGTTTTTTGTAGTGTCAATTAGTTGTAAAAAGAAGAGAAACTTATAATAAACCTGCATATTACTGCCCAGTAATACGCACGAGGCTGAGTGAGGGTCTTATCCATTCAGTATTGCAACTCTTGTGTTTATTTATTTCTTTTCTTTATTATTGCTTACACGTGTGTCCACTATCTGTTTGTTTGCCTATGTTCTGTATAATTTTTGTCTTTTAATTTGCTTCCTTTCCTCTCGCCGTGTTTTAATTGTATGCAATCTTTCTTTATGTTGGATGGATTAAATGAGTATTATTATTATTTAATACGAAAAAAAATACAAGCATGGTTTCTCATATTGACCAGAGTACTGAATGTGCAGATTGTCTTTAAGTGATATTTTCGAAATAATAAAAAATGTACACGCACATCTTTGGCTCATCACGCGCGGTGGGGCTTTTTTTTTAATATAGTGTTGTCATAATATTTATGTTTACAAAACATACGCGTAGCGTTCTATCCGCGTTGCGTGACAGGCGCGCGTGTTGTCAGTGGAGACACGTGCCGCGCTATTTCTGCGCACTGCACTCGATCTCCAATTCGATCATCATCGTGTTCAAGTCAGCTGACTGTGACTTGTGACGCGCCTACTGGCTTTGTTATAGTTTTTTTTTATTTTCACTATTCGACATTACAGATTGGTGAGTCTATACTGCTTCGGACGGTGGCCAGTACTCTTTTTTAAGTAGCACATTTGTGTTGTTTTTATGTTGTTCATGAAGTCTTAGAGTACTGGGTTCTTAATCATTGTATATCATTAACTCTTTTACTTGCCCACCGAGGGATTCAAGATTACTGTTAGTTGGGGTCGGTTAGATAGGTCCCAGCGAATTGCTTATTTCATATACATCTTTGAATCTAATCGAAATTTTGTCCAAATTATATCACGATGTTATCCTTCGCCGTCCGTTTTTTGTTTACTAACGCGTCGACTCAGGGGTTAAACGCTTGACTTACAATCTGCAAGCGTGTGGTTCGTCGCCATGTACTTTACCAATGGGATTTTTGATTTCTGAAATTGTCAATAACCTAATGTTACTGTATTATCGTACACAGCAAGATGCCATCCGAAGTGATATCGGGGAAGTCGCTGCAGCGCGAACTGGCCGACTCCATCATCCGCATGGTGCCGCTGGACGAGATTCGGATACTGCTCGCCTGCGGAGCCAAGGTTGGTTCCTTTTTGATGATATAAAGATGATTGGGTGCCAGTTTTGAAATTAGAAAAATGTGAAGTAAGTAACAAATATGAATATAGAAAAGTGGGCCTGACAAGAGAAGTATGGATTGCATGGAAGTTTGGATGGAAGGGATGGATGATATATTTCTAAAATCCAGTACAATACCCAGAACTTGTCGATACGTTGTGCAGAAGATTACTGTTGTTCTGCCAACTTCAATAACAGCAATACTTATAATGAGAACATGGCAGTGAGGCATTTATTGTAAAGCCCTCTTTGATGAATGCAGGTTAACGAGCCGGTGACGCAGGGCTTGCGGCCGCTGCACTACGCAATCTGGCAGCGGCACCTGGAGGCGACCCGGCTGCTGCTGGTGCGCGGTGGTGACGTCAACGCTCGCGACGACTGCGGCTACAGCGCTCTGCACCTCGCCGCGGAACACGGGTAAATGTAACTATGTCTAGATACAGGCTTATCCAAACTCCCGCAGCATACAGATCAACCATCCTCTTTGTAACAATCTTCGACTTACCGTTAAGAAAAATCGATCCGTGAACAATTAAGCAATGCTTTCTAATGTCCATGGTTCGATCATTAGTTCATCACTAGATCATGTCACTCCAAGTCACGCTTTATGGACCCTACTGATATTCCTTGGCATCATGGTATCTTTTGTGCTGTGGTAGGTACACGGAGCTGGTCCGCTTGCTGCTGCAGAGCGGCGCGGCGGTGGACTACCGTGTGGACAGCGGCGAGCAGTTCCCACGCACCACGCTCTGCGACGAGCCCTTACGATTGGCCATCAGGAACAAACACTATGTGAGTCACTGTACAGTGTCATAGAGCGTCCTCTACTGAATGTATATCCATCAGCTAGTGAAATTACGCATATGGTCAAAGTGACCATATCTTATTGTATAGAGAAGATAAGTTTAAGTTAAGTTTATGGATCTTTGTAGACTTCGAACTTTGTTGACGAACAACTAGATAACCTGTTAATATTTCTCTATAAGTGAACACTATGCTACCAATTGGTAGGAGGTGGCCCGCCTGCTGCTGGATCACGGTGCGGACCCGAACAAGCGATACTTCTTCGGAGCAGAGATCAACCTGGTATCAGATCCCGAGTACCTCGAGTTGCTTCTCTCGTTCGGCGCTAACCCTGACTCCCGCGACCGCGCCGGTCTCACGCCGCTCATGAAGGCTGCTAGACAGAAACGGGTAAGGTTATACTGTCGTGTTACGGATGCGAGTAACCTGTCCGTTTACTGCTGAAGTCAATATTTGATCCATTAAATTTATCCATTCCAGGGTATAGAAGCAGTACTGCTGCTGATCAGCCACGGTGCTGACGTCAACGCGATGGCCGACGCTAGAAATGATTACAGGACTGTGATGCATTATGCCGTACTAAGTGGTAATTGTTTCTTTGGAACTTCGATCTTTAAAAACTCCTTTAGAATACAATATGCATATCTTAATGTCTATAGCTCTTTGTTACATGAAAAATTACAACTATTTTTTTTTAATTCAGGCAACCCCGACATGGTGAACTTACTGATCAAGCAAGGCGGGCGAGTCAACTACGTGGGCGTGGAGCTGAACAAGCCGAGCGCGCTCGACCTCGCCATCCTGAAGGGAGATGTCGCTATGGTGCAGATGCTTATGGCTGCCGGTTAGAATTTGTTATTTTAACGATTAAATCAACCCTAAGTGTCATAGGGCCTCAATAATGTTGCCATATTAACTTGATACATTCTCCAATTCCAGGAGCGCACGTGAACGCGTCCAGCTCAGTCATCGGGTCGCCGTTGCACGTGGCTTGTTCTGACAATATTGACAACAGGAAGGAAATTGTAAAAGTGAGAATATTCGCTTATTATTATAAGAATTTATACGCTTATTATTATAAGCAGCCAGATGTCGCCTACTGTTCAGAGTAAGCTTCGCTACAAAACTTTAGTTTCTTGTGTTCTTACAAAGACTTTACAGATGTCAGAAGTGTAACCGTAGTGTATTGTAATTATTATAGAAATAAATAAATATTCATTGTAAATCATTTGACGTAATTCAAAATGTTCGTTGGCGTCCGCTTGTTGACAGTTGTTGTTGGAGAGCGGCGCGGATCCTAACCTCAAAGTGCTGAACGAGGAGGACGGCGCGCAGCTGCGGCCCGCGCTGGCCGAGTACCTGGCCAGCAACGTGGAGCCCAGCGCCGCCATCGTCACCCTGCTGCTGCGCTACGGTGCACGAGTGAGTGTGACACGCCGGGAAAATTACCGAAAACATTTTTTTTTGTTAAATATTAGTCAAAAATAAAACTACTAAGCTATAAAATTGTTAAACAACAATACTTATATATTATATGTCTCTACTCATTTTTTTACTCCCATCACAAATGGCAACACCGATTTTCTGCCGTTCCATAAACAAAGCCAAAGAGTGTATTATAGAAATGGCTGAACTTATCTGACAATGAAGGACAAGCTAATTAACGCAAATTATTCATTACTTTTTTTCTTTCTAGGTAATAATGAAAACGCAGTTTCGTGACCCGGACGGTATCCTGAACCACTTACAGAACGTTACCTCCGAGCAGTACGAGCATATCTTCTATCTCCTTCTAGAAGCGGCGGAATCCTTCGATCTCTGCATGATAAAGAGGAACTCCACCCTCACGGCTGTGCAAAAACAAGCCTTAATCGACCGAGCTAAGAACCCTATCACCTTGTTAGCTCAAACAAGAATATTTCTACGTAAATATTTTGGTACAGATTTGGCAGATATTGTCAAGTCATTGGAAATACCAGCGATTCTTCATGAATACCTGGTTTATGAATGTCGTTAAGGGGATTTTATTATATTATTGGAAGTAATTTTTTTATGACTAAAATTATATTTTAGTCGATTTTGAATCTGGCAGCGGGTGCTGCCAGATTTTACTCCATGATTTTTGGGAGAATTTCGCTCAGTGCGAGACTTTTGACGAGATTCAATAAACAACAAGGATATATTATATTTGTATAATTTTCATATTATGAAGCAGTGTATAAAATAATTATCAATTTGACAAAAATATTTGAGGAAGCCTTTTGAAACAAGACAGGCCTTTCTTGCAGGAATTTTAAAAAAATGTTTGCGTTCTTTTAGGCGAATTTGCGACTTGCGCTTTTATATTTTCACTAAATGTGGATTAGCAATTTCAATTTGAGCACATTATTCTAAGTACCAATTTCTCAATTAATAAAATAACGTACCAAATATTACCCAATTATAATACTCCCGTACAAATGTATTTGAAGATCGTTCGGAAACAATATTTTTGTATCAAATAAGTTTTTTTTTTTATTGTAATTAAATATTTAATAAAATATCCTCGGTTATTGCAATTCAAATAATCTATGCTTCTAGTAGTCTGAATGTATACTTATTTTGTGATATATTGTGATAAATTTTAGCAGTTAAGATTTGTGCTTGTGACTGAAGCATTGTGTATCAAGCATATATGTATTTTGATTTGACTCTATTATTTTAAGAAAAAATAAATGTGTGGCCTATTAATGTGTTTTTATTAAACATGTAGATATGTTTCGCCGGCGACTTCCTCCGAGCACAATGAAAAATAACTTTTAGTATAGCGTATTCGTTATTCAATATAGTAATCTATCCCTGTTCTAAATCTCCTCCAAATCCATTCAGCCGATTAGGATTGCCTCCTAACAAACATCCATCCATCTAAATTTTTCAATTATATTAGTAATCTGACTAAGCAAATCTGTGGTTCCCGGAGACAGTCTTTTATAATAAAAAGATGTTTTTAAACATATCAGATAACTAGCTAAGACCCAAATAGTATTTGTTAAGATCAACGTTCTCCAAATGGGTATTCTGAACACATTTCCAATACGAATATTGCTTCTAGCAGATGTCTTTGTTTATGTCCAAACTTACTTTTTTAAATTAGGCCACGTAGTATAACTACTCTACAAGTATACCTACCGTTTGCTTTATTTTGAGCGAAAATAAAACAGTTTCGTTCTGAAATCAAAATAAAGGTTTATATTTTATTCATATGGCAATACAAACAACAATGACTTGAGTTTTCGCATGCCTCCAATTGTCAAATTATTTCAATAACAACTTATTTGTATTTCATAGTTGGAGTTAAGAACTTTAACGAGATATTTCTATCAAATAACATACATTTATTTGCAGTTTTAAGGTTTTTGTATTAACGATGGCAGACAAACAAAAGGTAGACCTTGGTCTGTTAGAAGAAGACGACGAATTTGAGGAATTCCCTACCGAAAGTAAGCATTTATTTGACGACTGGCTAAAATTATGTATTGAATTTATTGTTAATAATTTAATACTCTCAGATTGGGGCACTGAAGATGCTGATGACGAGGAAGTATCCGTTTGGGAAGACAACTGGGAGGACGACGTCGTTCAAGATGATTTCAATCAACAATTGAAGTGAGTACTTTTGGGTTATTTAACGCGGTATCAATTTTTTTTTGTGGAATAAAAACGCCAACATATGTTGTACACCGAAAATCATTACAAAAATCAGTAATAAGTTATTTTCGATATAATTTCGTTATCATTTGTCTGTAGCGAATCATTTCTAGTATATATTTTATAAAACCACGAGTTAATAATAAAAAGAAACATTACCCATGTGCCACCACGACCACATTGTCATCTCAGTTTCCAAGTTAATTATTATCTATTCAACTGTTCTGGAGTTCATGATAAAAAACCATCCTATATAGACTTTTGAATTTTAAATTAATGTAACATTTATTTTCAGGCAACAATTGGAAAAGCTGAAAGACAAAAACAAAACGTAGATGTGTTCAAAATTCTAGCGTAACTTAAATATGTATTAATAAATACCGTAACTTCAAGAAAATGTTGATGTTCAAATCAATAACTGGATCTTCTCTTTGATAATAAATGTAAGAGGTAATTTCTAAGGTTGAATACATTTTTAACATCATTTTTGTTTTTTTATTTCCTACTTATTAGAACCATCTTTTGATAAATTGACCTTAAGTTACCCGCAGGCACTGCCATGTTATCAAGTGTAGATTTGGTAGCTGTATAAAATATTTAAGATTATTTTTTGAACATTCAGTAACCATATGGAAAATTTTTAAGAACATTTAAAGCAGAAATCTTTTGAGTCAACACAAAAGTTATAGATAAGTCCTGAATAAAAGAGTACGGCAAAAGCTTATTTCTAGTTACTTGTTTGCCCCTTGTCATATAAAAAAAAAGAAGTAATTAAGTTATCTATGGAGGTTAAGATTGTTCAGAACTTTTTGGAACTAAACCAACTGCATGAACAATAGTTTTTGACTTTCTCCCACTTTCACCATATGTCAAATAACAAAATTACTGATGTTGTACAAAATGGACAAACAATAATTTAAATACTAGAAAAAAAAACGCATTATTCATAATTTTGTGAAACTTACAATGACAACAGAAGATTTAGATGACATAGAAGTAATTTTGGATGATCAGGAATTAGTTGAATTTGTAGAAATAAAAAGTTAGTATTGCCAGCTATTTGTTAACTGACTATAAACTTAATGGTTACATGCACATTAGTATTAATTCCGTAGTTACCTTGTTTTTGCTAAAGGGTGCTAGGTGAGCCCCACACTGACGTAGGAAAGTGTATGCAGTGGTCTTTGTATTGATACATAAAACTGAAGTCAATAAAGCATCTTGAATTTGCCTACCACCATGGTTGATGTTTTTAAGCAGCTAAAACATTTTGAAATAAAATAAAATACCGTTTATTGAAGAGACATTTGCATAGAATTTGATATGACACAAAATAAACATCCCTTTTCCAACTGAAAGAGGCTTAACGGGCGCTGCACACAGCCTGTAGATGGGAGCAGCGCTGCACACAGCCTGTAGATGGGGGTAGCGCTGCTTTTTAGCCTATCCGTAAATACTGGGACATCGTAAGTCTTTTGTTACAATGGGGTGGGTCAGATAAGAGTTTTACAATCGCGAGTGTGTTTTAAGTGTTCTTTATATAATTGTAGAAAACAAAAAATATTTGATCGGCGACGTGGATCAGTCGGCGCTGGAGGACGATTGGGAAGACAGAGTGCCGGATACATCGGAATACGATAACGTTACAAAATGCCATAGAGCCAAATAACGTTTTTTAAACGATACAATTTGATACAATAAAATTAGATGGGTATACACGGAGAATAAACAGTTTTACAAATAGTTTTTTTTTATCTAATGGTTATTCGCTAAATTCCTCTTTGCCATGTACAGCTGCAGTAGGCATTTCTGTTTTTAGCCGATATTGAACTCTTTCGATGTAAAAATAAAAATACCAATATTATTAAATTGTTTAATATCAAAATTTACATCTAAAACACTTTTAATAAAATAAAGGAATTTTAATATCACAATATTTTTTTTTGTATTTAAGACCAGCTTCTAATAAATCAGTCGAAGTATTGTAATTGTAAAACATTTAAAATTTTGCTCAGATATAAAACATTATAATCGTACTAAAATAAATTCGGAAGTTTTGATGGATGGATGGATGTATCTCCAGAACAGATAAACGGGTCGTGCCGCTATTTGGCATAGATGCAGTCTAATTATTTCCGTGCGGACGAAGTCGCATGCGAGAGCAAGTATTATTTTAGAACTTTGAACCTTAATTTGCTATTTTAGTGATAATAATCTACAGGTTTTATTCTAAAACCTGATTTATTTTAAAAATAATTGACATATCAAAATTAATTAAATATATTGATCTTTATTTACGACACTCAGAGTTGAGCGTAACTAAGGGGCCAGTAGGTTTCTGTAGCGGTAAATTGACACTAAGGGATTCCCTTAGTAACAGGTAGATATGAACCTAGCTAACATTTGAGTTATATGTAGAACATACTGTGGAAGAACAAATTGACATTTATCGGAGTGGCGGGCAGCAACTAGTCTATATAAAAGATGTTGCAGTTTATTTTCCTTACGTCTAATTTAATTTGATTTTCGATACATGATAGGGAATTTGTGTGCGTTCCTCCTAGATGGCGCGCTAGTTGCAGCAAATTATAATATCATAATTTTTTATAAAAGTTACTCAAACTGTATTTTTTTCTGTTTTTATGGCAATTTTTAACGTTCGAGGTTTTGCGGTCGTCTCCACCAAGGTTCTAGCATTAACTAATAGTGTAACTGTAATATTCAAAAGTTAAAGTTGCGATTGTCGGCGCCGGAACCGAACTGGAACTCCTCCTCGGTCTGCTCGGGCTGTGCCAACTGGTCCTCCTGGTCCATGAAGTATTGGTCCAAGATGAAGCAGCACTTCTTGAATATCTGGTATTAAGGTGAGTCATTTTTAGCATTTTACATTGAGTATAATTATAATCATTAAAGTATAATAATGTAAGAATGTTTAATTCCTTTTCTAAGGATATTGAGTGAAGGAGTGAATGTTCAAATTGACAGCGGTAATGAGCATAAAGCTATTTTGAATATAAAAAAAGAATTGTAGTTGATTTTCAACCAATGGGAGAGCCGTATGTTTGCTTAATAGTATAAATAGTATACCACCAGGCAGGTGAGGGACGGCACATACCTGTTCGTTCTCATGTTCTTGCAAGGCTTCGATGCGGTCTAGGGCTCCGATCTCCTCTAGTTGTAGACAGAGACGCTCTATCTGACCAAACTTGGCTGCGGCCTGTTAAAAATAAATATCACCGTTACTTAAACTGTACTAGTTAATGTAAGTGTTTTTTTTTAAGGTATGAAAAGGGGACAAACTTAGTGCTACCTAATTAATAATTACTATAAAGGGAGTTCGTATCTTCTAAATATTATTGAAAGTTTTATATAAGCGGAACACCGCGAAGGGTCCTGATTGTACTAATTAAATTATGTATGTACTATATGACTGTCTCTACCCTAGTAATTTGGGTTACCTGTAAGAATTGCGTAAGTCCATCCAATACGACGGTGATGGCGCGCTGGTCCGGCAGTAACGTGATTCGACATTTGATCACCTCAAATTATTTAAGTAGGTGAATATCTCGAAAGCGTTTTT
>JAODUI010000011.1:478240-494114 GCA_027563995.1 Papilio gigon | reverse complement strand
GAAGCCGACGCCGACCAGCGCGTCCAGCTGCGCCGGAGCCCCGCCGAGGCACAAGTTGGTCACCGCCCATGCCGCCTCCTTCTGACATCTAATTTATAATAAAAGAATAGAACCATTACTGTAGACTTGTTCAACTTTAAATGTTTCATATTAAGTTTAACAGTATAGTTGGACACTGAACGATTCTGAGTTCGGCGCTTACAGGACGGTGGAACATTGTTTTGTTAATCCTCTACTTGCCTTTCCCTACGCAGAGTCCGCAATGTACGTACTCTTCTATACAGCCGTCATGTCTGAATTCAGTTCCTTCTCTGGCATATCCTCTTTCACACAAGCCATCCACACCTTCGTCGAAGTTCCTCTCTCTGTATAAAAATCCATATTCAATCTCATACTAATATTATTCTAGAAGAATGAAAGTACTTACTTGACGTCATCACAGGAGAGCACATACATGAGATGGCCGAGGATGCCTTTGTCGACGGCGCGCTGGATCTGCTGCTGCGTGCCGGCCAGCACGTTGCTGACGGCCCACGCAGCCTCCTTCATCAGCGATGGCTTGCCGCACCGCAGCAGCCCCGCTAAGTAGTCCAGCGTGCCCGCGTCCAGGCAGCGGTCCGTCTGAGGACAGGGAACTACTCTTAGAAAATATATTTAAGCTTCGAAAGGTTAAGATTTTTTTCTTACGTCATTTACTGTTTATTGGACACTTGTAACTTTTTTATTGTATTGCATAAAGCTATTTGTTTAATTGTGATGGTTCATGGCTTTACAGGTGGATTGACGACTAATGCGGAATACAGAAATTCGATGCATACAGTGCGGAAGACGGAAGACGGAAGTACTTTGGAAGTGACTGGAGTAGGCTCATATCCAGCAGTCGACTGCCGTAGGCTGATGACGATGACTAGTCTGTAGGTACCTGTTCGTCGGAGCCAGTGAGCATGTTGCCGATGGCGCGCAGCGCGGGCGTGCGCACGGCGGGCGCGGCGTGGTCCAGCAGGCGCACGAGGCGCGCCAGCAGCTGCGGCGTGTTCTGCACCGCCTCGATGCGCTCGTTGGGCCCGTCCGTCAGGTACGACAGCGCCCAGCACGCGTCCGCTGACACACCGACAATATATAAGCTCGCATGTGGGTATCACTGTGTGTAACACGTAGAACAAGAGGTATGCCAGTGGATTTTCACGGTTAAATCCAAATTGTTACTCTTCAGTTAAAAGACACATACCGAGTACGTCCTGATCAGATATTTCCAGCAGTTTGGACATGTACGTCAGCGCTGGAGCCACGTACTCGAACTTTACCAACGGGTTCTTGTTCCTGGAAGTAATTGAAAACCTCTTAATTAATAAACTAAATGAATAATATAACATAATAATATAATATAATATTTAAGAAATGTTTAATTATTTAAACGTCGTCGTCTCAATGCGTACGAAATATTTTCGCGACTGTAACTTTTGGGGTGGAACACTGCGATGTGCTGTAATTGTACATATGTTAACAGACTATATTGTTTTAGCTGAGGCCCCGCTGTTTACTCTCCTTGTGTTTTTATTAACACTGCACTTTTTGTGGACCTTACTATATTTGTCAAATGATACCTGCAAAAGTTACTGTAAGTCCAGACGGCAGTCCTGAGCTGGCTGGGCGGCGTGGTGGGGTTGAGCAGCGGCAGTAGGGTGGGCAGCGCGCCGGCCGACAGCACGAGGTCGCGC
This sequence comes from Papilio gigon, assembly GCA_027563995.1. Classification (NCBI taxonomy): domain Eukaryota; kingdom Metazoa; phylum Arthropoda; class Insecta; order Lepidoptera; family Papilionidae; genus Papilio; species Papilio gigon. The sequence continues at coordinate 492,396 of JAODUI010000011.1, read as the reverse complement.
GTGGCGGCTCCGTCGCCCGCGATGTTGCCCAGCGCCCACGCGCTCTGCTCGCCCACTGTGCCTCCGCGAGCTAGTAGACCCACTAGTTTAGGGATCGCACCACCCTGAGATAAATTAAATTATTAATACTCCTATATTTATTTACTTATTTACAAAAAAAGCTACTATAGGAATTTTAAAAAATTAAAAGCCACAAAAAAGGCCAAGGCTGGCGTTGAATCTCCACCTCTAGTATTGCAGATGTGTAGGCATCTATGATCACCTTGTGTCCCGCAGCACTTTGGCTCATTTTTTGATATGAAAAATTCAGCTAGTCTACTTACATCTACCACCGCCATTGTCTGCTCGTGTGTGCCCGATGCTATATTGGTGAGTGCCCACGCAGCTTCAAACTGCAAATCTTGGCTGTGGATTTTGTTTTGTATCTCAGTATTTTAACAAGCACACACTTTTTCAAGACATTCAGCATTCAGCCGATGATCAAAGGACATTTTCATAAAAGTTTATTAAAGGGAAAATTAAATAAGTTGTATGCAACTGGCAACAACCCTTTAGAAGACATTAGACATTCCAGAGATAAATTTCGTGAAATCCTTCTTTAGTGTTCACCTACGCAGAAACAGATAATTAAAAACAAAATATCAAATCTTCCTCCTTAGTTGTTTACTAGGTAAATTTGAAACAATACCAAAAATACTAGCTAATTAAATATTATGAACAAAAAAGTTAATAATAATGTCTATTAATAAATTAATGTTATTAATTCAAGTGTATTGTTAAATTACCAGTCATCTCTATCCAGTGCATCAACCAGCGGCTTGATCACTCCGACATTGACCATAGTAGTGATGGGTGGGTTCTTCTCTTTGGACAGGATGCGCCGCGCCGCTCTCGCCGACGTCACCCGCAGCGCTACATTGCTTGATTTAAGACCTGGAAATGTAATCTAGATTATGATTGAACACTAGATATTTCTTACATTACAGCTAAACAATACCTGTTTTTATTAGTGAAAATAATCTCTGCTAATCAGACATTTATGGGACTGGGGAACATATATAGAATAATATAACATATTCCTTTCAAATGGTCGAAAAGATGGGAACATATAGTAAATACATAGCATTTCAATACTTCTATTATATAACGAAATATTAATCTATTCTTCTTTTCAGAGACACTTGTTTTCCCCGTTCCCTCATAAAAAGTCATAAACATTTGTAGAACAGTTCCAAAGTAAAAGTTTGTTAATAAATCAGTTAATTAATATGCCATTAAAACTTTATGGCCTATGCTTACTCTTCTATAGCAAGCCCAAAATTTGTAAATCTGCACTTGCAACTAATCATGAGTAGCTGTGTAGGTTTTATAATACCTTGTACAATGTCCTCCGGTGTGGGCAATGGTGTATCGGACTGTACATCTTCACTGCCATCCGGAGACAGAGCTCTGCGCTTCAGCAGCTGATCATCTCGCGCTTGTTTCCTAAGGGTGACACTGAGTTCTGCTCTTTTACGACGTAATTCCTGAAATAATACTTTGGGCTATAGATAACCAATTATGTTCATTAATGAAACAAAGAAAGTGGGTACTTTAAAATTTTAGCTATTAAATGTTATAAATACATTATACGGATCAATATTTGATCACTTATTATTTTTTTCGATTTCATAAAACATCGAAATTATTGTGAGTGAGAATTTGTAGGCAAATTTGTCAGGATCAAAACTCTAGGTTAATTGTATCGAAATATGTACTACGTAATTAAAGTTTTTGTTTTTATCTTCTTTAATAACTGTTTACGAAAAATTCAACACTACTACTTTTGAATAAAGAAGGAAAATAGTATACAAAAATACCTCATGTGTTCAAAATTAAACCAACTCACATTTGTTCCTTGGGCAACATTTTTGTAAGCTGTAAGTCTTGACTTGTGGCCTTTATCAGTCATGTTTAAAGATATATTAATGACAAAAGCCTGTAGTTGCCGTTTTAATCAATATTAGAATCGAATCGAAATTTAACCGAAAGTTGAAGAACCTTGCTAAAACCTTGTTTCGAATTCAATTCAAAACGAAACGACTAAAATTTAAAATAAGTGCTGCCATATATAAAACCTTTTATGGTCGTTCAATTTGGGGCCGAAATTTAATTCAATAACATTGATAAATTTTATACAGGTAAAATTCGTATTGCACAAATTGCAAGCTATTACCAAAATTAATTAACTTGTGGTCATTTATGCTTATCAAAAGTTGTCTGTCAATGTTGTCTATCTTAAAAACTATTCTTTGCAGTTTGACAGTTTGAAGTAGATGCGCGCGTTTTATTGTGATATTCAAAAATTTACATTTATTGCGTGTGTTTTTTATATAATTGTACATAGGATTTAGACGTAAGAATAGATTGCAATATTTGTAAATGTACTGAATAGATCTGTTTTAATTAAGTTAATACTAATTTAGTCTCCATTAATCAAAGTCGTGATTATTTGTCTTGATTCTAGACTTTACATACATTTTAACATTTAAATAGTAATAAAAAATATGAACAAAAAACATTTACATCGTTACAATTAAGTTTTTTAGAATTTATCTATTTGTAAATTGATTTCAAATGAATAAAATTAGGTCCAAACATAATAGGGAGGTATTTTATCTCTTTATTTTATATACACATAATTAAAAAGACTGGAATCAAGTCGACGACCTCAACCCCGAAGTCAAAAGTGTTAAAATCTCAAAGAAGTTTTTAAAAACTTGTTAAGTTGCTACTTGTAAGCAAAACACTTGTGCGGATATGAGGCAGACCACGGGAAGCTTTTTACAGTAGATTCATTATTAATCAAACTGCATTGCGACTGCACTGGGTGCATTGAATTAATGCAGTCGTGTGGAGACGAACATATGAGAAAAAATAGAGAGTAAAATAAGAAGTAGGAGGCGCTCTTACGACAGATATTGAGTAGTGGGACGGGCCTACATGCGCAAAGACGTATTACCCTAAATAAATTGCGCATTACACTATAATTAACCTATGCTGCGACCGACACTTTCATGCGACGACCTCTCATACGAAACGATCGTAAATTAACGTTATTAAAACAAGTTTACAGACTATCATGAACATGTAATTACGCAAAACGTTACGCCGCTGGGCGTGACATCACAAATCAGTCCGGTCGGGTTGAAGATAACATGGCGGTTGTCTGTCCTTGTCCGATGAAGGCGTTGGACAGAGAGGCAACGCGTGAGCAGGCTGGCGTTGATCGTATTCTGTCGAGGGTGTCGCCATTTTCGTTTTGACGAATATTGACAGCACGGCAGACAGACAGTGGCGCGGTCGTCGACGCAGCGTCTGCTCGACTATTTTTATTTTGCTTGTGATTCACATAGTGAACTGATTACATGTACTTACACGTAGTGTAACGAGTGCAATAAATCAATCGTTAACTGCACAATAATTGGTGTCTAGTGATCGGCGATACATGAGAGACTTCGATTTTTGGTGCTAACCTCTTTTTTTTACTTAGTGTTTTTTAAGAGAACTGCAAGACTGTGATCGATATGTGCAAGATGTATTACAGATGACTCTGCAATATATTTCGCTCGACGTTGCTTCTCTGGTAAGTAATGGACAAAACTTTATGAAGAAATATCAACAAAACTGTATTGGTAACAATAAGGGATGCAGATAAAGGATTTCTGTGTAAATTCGATGCAGTATTGTGTCCGGTTTTGTGTTAAATGTACTATTTACTGTAAGGAATGGATTGTTTTTCTTTGTTGCGGTAGCTCCAGTTTGTTTACGAACTGTCACGGGCAGTACACGGCCTAAGATATATTGCCTGGGTTGGCGACTATGCGTGGTGGCAATTTGCAAAGAAATACGCACCTTATGTCGGGGGCAGTAAAGTTGAGAATAGGGTAGCCGAGAGGGCGATAACAGCCCGTGGAATTAATTTATCACACGCCGCGCTTGACAAGTTGAAAACATAAATTCGACCTTGGCGCTCCACGTGGTTCCAACTCGTTGAGCTTTCTTTTTATTATATTTAAAATGTCAAACAGAAGTTTTATTTTTTTCGCAAATGCTATTAAACTTGGTCATTACCTCGCGTCATTTGTTATGTGTTTTGTTTCATTTAACGGTTTTCTTAATATTTATTTTTAAATTACGCTGATTTAAAATGTAATTGTCGTTTACATGTTTAGGCTTATTAACCACTATCGTATTCTTACTAATATTAAAAATACGAAATTTTGGATGGATGTCGCTGAAATTTGGCATAGGTATAAAAAAACCTGGATAGGCTACATGTTATTTTTTTTTCTTAGATTTCGGCGGACGGAGTCGCGTGCAATAACTAGCCAATGTTATTTAGGTGTTATTTAAATGCAGTGTTATTTAAACACAAAATATTTTCATTAAATGATGAACTTTACAAAAATATGTCATAAAATATTTTCTATTATTCATAAAAGTAACTAAAAAAAAAATTGAATGATATTTCTGTGATTGCTTTTCTATTATTGTAGTATTGTAAAAATACAGCTAAAGCCTGTGTTTGTGTGATTAACATAAAAATTAGGAGAACACTGAATTATTATATAGTATACCAGTTGTATTAAATTTGATTTAATACCTCACTCAACCCCGGAACTGGGGAAGATTGTGAGTATAAGCTAATAAGTGTCAATAATGTTTAATAAAAATAAAATATGAAATAATTTTAATAATAGCATGTTTAATTACAGTATGTTATGTTTATGACAATTATTTTATATGTTTTGTTACCTTGGGGAGCTGTGGAAAATATCTAATTCAACACTTTTACCTTCTTTGTACACAATAAATTGTTTAATATTGTTTTCATATGTATATTTTTTAGTTTCATAGGATTAAATACCATAATGAAACTTGAATTTTAAAAATTAATTTATTTGTTTAATGTGTAATTTGGTACCAAAAAACATTTTAATAAATAACACACAAATTATCAGCCCTATATCGACTACAAAAGACTCTTCGGGATGAAGTGGCTTGTCTCAAAATTAATATTTTTTTATTAATAAATGTCATCGCTCATCTTCATCGGTAGCCTGTATCCACTTGATCACCACTGTCTTGAACAAATTACTTCTGCTGTTAAATAACTTTTTCTTTTAAATAACTTCCCGGAGTCTTCATAAGGTTATTAGGTATACTAGGAATCCTTACCTTTGGAATTATAGTCTTTTGATGAAGTTTTACAGCTTTTTTATACTATTAGTATTGTTTTCTATAGAGGTAGGGAGATTCAAGTCTCTATAAGTACTTCAAGATCTCAAGTGTCCTTTATTTTTGAATGTACCTGTGTAAAAAAAAAATAAACCAAAGACTAATGTGACCCAGAGACAAAATTTTGCAGTCATAAACATAGAAGGTAAATTCCTTTGCCTCCTATTAAAAAAAAATGGCACAACCTTCGAAAGCTGTCAGCTGGTAAATGTGAGTCGTCTACAGCATTATAAAAACGATTGCGTCAACTGAATAGTTTATAAGGCTCCATGTATGGGCGGCGTGTTGGTTAATGGACAAAAATTATACGTATCGATACATTAAATGTGGTAACGTAATCGATGTGTTCTTAAACTGAATAATGTAACGTAATGTGCAAGCCATTGAGTTACCACTGCTAATAGACATAAAAACATGTTACCAATAAAAAAAAAATCAAGTTGCCTGATTAAGACGTATAGCGTAAAACTTTTTGGTGAAATTGAGGTTATGTTTTGTCGGGACATTTCTTTTTTTGCAGATTTTGAACAGTTTTTGTTTGTTAAAGTATTAAAACTTCCGTGAGACATTTCACTAAACTAGTAATAGAAACGGTTTAACTCACGTGTACATCGGTGTAGGTACCGACTAGTTTAGTACACTAGTACCGGAGGACCCCCGAAGGGTCCGAAATTAGTCGGTACCTACACCGATCTACACGTAAGTTAAGCCGTTTTTATTAGTTGTTTAATATTTGTATGTATTTTCGCTGTATTATGTTATAGACCGATTTATTATTATTTTTTAATTAATTGTTGGCCGTTTCTAGTAATATAATCAAAGTTAAATGAAGAAATATTCATACATAGGATAACGAACACTGTTGTGGGGGTGCGGAGTTGGCAGGCGCGGTGCAAAGTTTCACACAATAGACCGCTGCCCGATCTCTACATTGTTCACTCGCCCTTACAACCCCATCAAGATGAAAAAAAACTTTAGTCACGTTATTTTACGAACTTCTTTATTGACATAAGTAATATGACGATATTTTTTAAAGATCTCATCTCATGAGTTATTCCAGTAAAATATAATTTCATTAAACAAATAGTGTTTTTGTTTCGTATTAAATATTTCGGCAAATCCATCTTGATAATTTTTACTTAGCCATAGTCACTCGTTTTCATAAAACGTCAATCAACCTTAGTGTTGACGTATTTTAGGCGTGGTATTTAATAAACAATGGGCTAAACGTACCCTATATTGTCTTTATATTTTAAATCATTCATTCACACCTTTGTAATATGGACAAAGTTCTATAAAATAATTTAAAAAAATTAATTATCATTAATTCTGTAATAGAGCGGTTAACATTCCATAGACAACATACATAGTTTTTAATCGTTTGTTATAAAATTATGAAGATTTTATGTGTTACGTTTGTAATTTAAAACTTTTATCAAAACATGTTGATTTCTTAGTAAGTTAATTGATTATAATTACTGTAAGAAGTTCCATCTCTTATCACAGGAGTTAAGACAGGAAGTCGCATACAAGATAATGCGTAAGCCGTCTTGATAACGCATACGAACAAAGGAAGCAATTTAAAGATACACACTGCAGTATTACATTGTCTCGGTTTAAATTAAGGTCAGTTTCCACTAAGACTCGTATTAAATCTCATTTTCTATATGTGTATATTTTCTTTTCTTTAAATTGCTTAATCATACACTATAAAATCTTTAGTAAAAACATTGCGGTGCAATCCAGTTGGAATCTAAAAAAATCCCCGGCCATTTGCGCTTCAAAATAGTTTGCATTGGAAATTCTATAGTTGGCAACACTAAATGGTCCCATCGAAATTCTATCCAGCGCTCAGGAACGTCTGCCACGATCAATAGCGGCTCCGGACTTGGCGATACATGGCTTTGTTTTATTTTGACATACGTGGCTGAAGCCGCGACTTTAGGATTTTCTATGGTAACATTTTTAAATTTAAATTAATTCGCGTTTCGTTCTTAGACTCAAAGAATACAGATCTAGATTCGTCATAATGTATCTACTGGGCTCTGTTTACTTAAATCTCATCTTAAATATGACCTTTAAATGAGCGAACACGTTTGTACAATGTTTTCGTTACAATATAACCTAAAAAGTTTGAACAGTAAATCTTAATGCTTTTAGACGTTATGTGTCAACGAACCTTTGCCGTTCAGCTAAGTACACAGGTGTATGTGGCTGTTAAATAAACTAATTCAGAACACGTCGGGATCTATGAAACAATTATTACCATAACATAACTTGTATAAATTATATTTTTATCTAACTTCAATATACCTTGAAAAAATAATACAAAACAATTTTCTATAATAGAAAAGTCAAACTTTTGTCACAGACGCAGAAAACTGAATCGAGAATTTTTACACAGCTCTGTTGCGAAAAAAGCACTTTGACAGCGAAAAAGGCGGGAACAGAGACCATTATAGACAAGTGACGCCTCGGCCGGCGATATAATTGGCGCGCGGGAGTTATGGACAGATTTTAATAACGCCACACCGCAAGTTATGGTCTGTCTTATTTATTTTTAGAAAAGCAAACGCAAAATGTTTTTATCATTTCTAGAAAATATCATTTGATATGCTCAAGACTGTAATGTTAATGATCATTATTTAATGTTTAAAGTGTTGGGGGTTTAAATATTTAATATTTAATTTAATAAATTGTTGCTGGTTTAAATCTAAGGAAACAAGATATTAAAAGATGAATTTCGAACAAATAAGTTTCGATGGGAGCGTGTGAGAATTTTTACATTAACATAATAATAATCACTATTTCGGTTTCAAAATATTTTCATAAATTTTAAGATTATCGTGAAATTACTTCTTTCGTTATCCACATTTTTATAATCTGTCCGTATTTCCAACGGCGGGGGACACGAAATTTTTCTCATTTCAAGTTTGCACGCTTAAAAAGTTAAAGTTGTATTTTAAATAGGACTTTGTATAGTCTAATGCTGATTATTAAGATGCGACGGACGGCCATTGTGGCCGCAGAGTGACTAATGAAAAAGACCTTTGTCCAGACGTCACTGCACCGAGTCAAAGGCGAACAGAAAAGAAAATGACCAAATGTTGCATCATTAAAACGGGCCACGCAAACTTGCGACAATCGAAACTTTTTTGCTTCCTGTACAAACTACGACTTTGTATGAACTGGGATTGAAGTCCACTTGTGGTTGTTTTGCTTTTAAAGATGGCGGATGAGTTGCGAATTCTATATTATGAGGCACAAGTTATTCTTTATTGTGCCACAATAAAATAATTTGAAGTTCACGTCTCTTATAAGAGTGTACAAGAATATTTCAAGTTGTTTTATTATTATCCCTTTCAAAGTAATCCAAGTGCAGTGATTCTAGAAGAGTAACTCGGTGTTGATCATACTGCGTTTTTCGAATTGTTACTAACTAATCACTGACAAGATTATTGGAAGCTGTTATAAGTACGATGTTTACGTGATCGGTGCATGTCATAACGAGAATGGAGTGATCATAGATGCTGGTTTACGGGATCAAAAATCTTCACCTCGGATGAATTTCGACGCCCTTCCTAAGATAGAATTACCATCACTTTTATGTTGGATTTTTTTATCTGTCCATTCATTCTGATTAGATTAAAAATATTCGAATTAATTCTTTCTTATTGGCAAATAGTGTGCAGAAGACATATTAAAAATTAAAATAACGCCGGCAACGAGGGTTGAATACAAAAAAAATGCAAACGGTAGAAACACGGAGGCTTTTTTCCCTCCCGTCACCGGAAGCGAAGGCTCGCAGTTCCGAATTCAAATTTGAAATTGGATCGCAAGGGATGCTGAGTTGACGCTCTGAGGGTTGACTGAGTTTTGAAATGTTTTTGTTTTCAGGACGATTTCACTTCGCTTTTCAGCATTTGAGACAAGCGACAGTTTTGTAAAGGTTTAGAATGAATTAAAAATAATTGAATTTTTTGATAACATCATCTAAATCTAACTCCTTTTAAGACTGTTAGAACCACATCTACAACAATGAAACAATTTAATGATATTAATTAGGCATTACTTTGGATTTTGGATGACATTTCTTTCTATCGATTTAAAAAAAAAAGTAAGCTAACTAACGCTCGCGAGTATGGTTGCATGCAAAAAAAACTCAATAGTCTAAGTGTTATTGCTATAATCTAGCCTTATTCCAAATGTCACCCGGATCCGTTCAGCCGTCACTTCGAGTTTATCTTTTCATCGTGTTAGTAACTTGTCCAGTTACTAAGTTATGATTCACGCCTCGTTCTCTCGTTTAAGTTGTGGACTCTTTTAAGACTTTATCAAGCTATGTTTACAATCTGAATATTTCAAATACTGTTTTTCTCGAAGTAACAAAGAAGTTTACCTGATACGAGTATTTATGTAGGTGCCGTTTTTAATTAAAACTAGCGATCGCCTATTTAAAAGTTTTCTAAACCAATGTTTTTTTTTTTCTTTAAGAATAATAGCTGTATGCATTTCTCATTGACTGTTCAATCTGACGTTCATCGTTCGTGCAGTTTCTGGCACTTTTTGGTTCACGTATGAAAAATACATAAGTACCTAACAATAATAATTTCTAGTAATTAAACTAAAAATGTATTACGTTCTTCCTGAAGTAATGTTACACCTTATATGTACATGGCATTAATCAAATGTTATTATTATACAAAATTTCTAAACTGTAAAGTACATTATCTGTGGTCAAAAACGTCATCTGTCTCGCTCTCTTCCTCTCTCGTTCTCTCTCGAACTGTCCGGCAAGATCTACGTGGCTGTATGTTAAATATAATAAATTAATTAAGAAATAACAATTTCCTTATTTATTTACACAACCGACCACAGCTGCAACAAAATAAACTGAAAGTTAAAAAAAATGATAAATTAAATATTTTGTCAAAAAAGATTGTGTAGAGAGTAAGATGCTATCGAGGCCAACTGATCCATGAATTTGCCGTATCTTTTCATATCATCCTATGAACCTTGGGGATAATTTACAAAAGTATGTAAAATATGGATACTGAATTTTAATATAAGGGATAAAGGCGTGTATGTATGAGAAAAATACCTTTATTAAAAAAAATGGACTACATTTTTTTTAATCATATAAAGAAAACGTACGTAATCACATTCCATATGCATAAAGAATTATACTGTTCCATACAAAAAGTTTGTGTGAAAATCTACAGCATAGTTGCGGTGGAATTTTACATTTTTCTTAGGTAAATTTCATTTTAAATTAAGTCTTTGTCATGGACAACAATTTTTTTTGTTTATTTTTTATAAATAATTGTTTTTGACGTGTTTTAAACAACAGGCGATCAGTTTTTATTTATATAAAAAAACATCAAAGTTATTGTCTATGACGAAAACTAAATTCTTTTTAAGTAAGTTTTTTTTTTATTAAAACAACATAATTCACTCGATTGAAGTGACCTTATTTTGCCCCTGACATAGACACCAAAGATTTCTATTTTTTTTTTAATTTGGAATGCGGCCTGTTGTTTGTTTTGTCGGTGTTGCCAGTTGTCCATAATATTTGTGAATATAAGAAGAAATGTTAAGACAGTACAGTCGATCTGTTATTCCGGTGGCGGGCGGGCGCGGCGGGCGCCGTGCAGCGCAACTCAATATTTGAACAGATGTGCTGTTGGGGAGGCAAGCGAAAATGTTATTTTTATGCGACCTACATGGAAATGTCGATGCTACCCTTTGCTAGGGACGTCCCAGTTCATCGATACCGCTTCTATCGATGTTTATTTTTAATTTTTCCTTCTTTTGCGAACTGTAAATGTTCCCTAAAGTAAACAAGGAACATAAATTGTTAACAAATACATTGGTCAACGTTTTCAACTGTTAATTTGGAACCCTTAGCAACAGGACATATCTAAGTATGGCATATAGTTTAAATCGAGGTTTTAGCGTATTATTTTTAAATATTAGAAATCTATCGAGTGTCGATACTTTCTCGTCTCTTCGCCAAAAATTACCCTTTCCACGCCTCTTCCGCCCGCTGCCCCTCGCCCCCGCCGTCGCCCCCGCCCCGCTACGAAGTGAAACAAGAATTTGTTTCTTAATACGATCCTTCTCTATTATTTAACGAATATTACCATAAATTTTGGAAGGGTTACCGAACGAAAACACCGATTTGTATATCTATGCTTTTTTGTAAACTCTGTGTTGCCAGTTTTATTTATTTAAATTTCGAAGTTTTGGATATTTTATACATTTTGTAGAGATGAATGAAAACAAATGAAATATAGGCCAGGCCATGCACTTAAAAAAGTGGAAGAAGCGTGGGGCATGGCGGGTTCATTTTCATATATAAAAACTCGTATTGAAAGCGTTTTTTATAAACGAAGGAAGCAAATGCGCGCCGTGATGAGCAAAGAAATCGACGTTATTGGACATCCGTCACACTAGAGGAACTGCGGATGGAGGAGCTTTGCACTAAACATGACAAATACTTTGTTTTTCTCCAAAGAAATTGACCATACAGATTTAATCATATATTAATTAAATGACTTCTGAAGTTAGTCGCAAGTAACAAATCAAATCTCAGTAGCGAGGGAGTGCCGCGACTTAAAATATAATTCCGCCCGGGGGAAATGCACGCGGGTAATCAACTTGCCGTGCTCAATTTGTAGGTCCTTTACAAGTAGACGGGTTACGTGTTGTATATGCTGCGGACGTGTTACAGGAATTAATAGAAACTTTTACAATTTTAGAAGCGCCAATAGCTTACTTGTTAGGGGTCTCTCGAACTAGCGGTCGTGGGACTATTGTGAACCACATCCTAACACAAGTTTATTGAAAATTACGTGAAATGGTTACAAGAAATTTTAGTAAATTAACAAAAATCTACAAATATTCTTGTTTAAAAAAGACACAGATTTACAGCAGACCTAATTCAGTGCCGATTTTTGTTTTATATTGAATACTAACTTCAAAGATGGTACCTAGATGTCGTTCAAACAATATTCTAATGGTGGCATTCGTACCTACGACCGCTAGTCGGTAGTCCGTACCCTTAACCATTAGATTATTGGCGCTTATATAAACAATTTATTCTCCGATGCAATCAATGAAGATTACTGTATTATATAGTCTTTTCTCTATTCTTAACAAAATAATTATGCCATCGTTATATCAACGAGATTAACATCGTCTGAGCTTCTCAATCCTTTGCTCGGCGTCAAAACAACATCGTAAATCGCGCGCGCGGAGCGGCGGCGACGGGGGAACTTTTAGTCTTTTGTGTACACTTGGAAAAATAGTTTTTTTTTTTCTACCATATAATAAAATAGTAGAACAGACTAGTTTGAATAACAATTGTCAAGTTATAAAACAAAACTTCTATTAAGTTGGGAATTGGCGATCTTTTTTTGTTTTTATAATTGTAATGGCGAAGGTTTCTAATTTCTCCAGGGACCATGGTTTAACACAAGCTGGTGCTTAAAAAAGAAAATAAAACATTACAACCATTCATTTTCATTATATTTGATAGAAAAATTGAGAAGCAAAAGGTTGGCGCGGTATGAGCCTGTTATATCTGCGAAGAGATGATGAGCACATAAACAAGAAGTTGATGAGATTGAATGTAAATGGCTATAAAGGTAGCGGAAGACCGAAGAAGGTGTAGATTGTGTGAAACAGGAAATGCGTGGGAAGTGTGTGAGTTCAGATATGACGGCTGACAGAGATGTATGGAAGAGTACATACTGTGCCTACCCCCCATAGGCAAAAGGGCAGGTTGTTGATGACCTTTTACACAATTCGTATTCACTATAGATTATTTGGTATCATTTGGTTCTTTAGCATAGTTTAAAATAAAACTTTTGGCCATTCTAATTTTATAAAATGGTTTAACAACGCTCGAGGGCAGCATTGAACGTGGGACCAGCGGCGCCGAGGTCAACATCTAACGTGTTATTAAGTCCATATAATGAATAAATTAAAAAATCATTAAAAAATTATGTATGAAATTTTTATCAACAAACGACTCATTTGACTATCTCATAGTAAGTTGCGACAACTTCAATCAAGTATCATTTTATCTTGACTATATTATTCGATAGAAAAAAGCCTTCATTCTGTGACATTAATGCAATAAATGATTGATAGCAACATTAGACATGTAACCTATGAAAGGAGTGTTTCATACAAGTTTCATGTCTACAGCGAGTCGATTTTCCAAATGTCACTCTGTATTTTAAATGACAACACTGAAGGAATATATACCAACATGTTGTTTTAGAAGGTTATTTTATTCGCCTCATTGTACTCTAGATTAACTATTTATAGGTTATAAATCAATGGATAATAATCAAAAATGTGTTTTTTAAAATTTGAATGACAGTAAAACTATAGAGATTTAATATTTACAATAAATTAATACGTCGTAACACGTTTTATATTTTTACATAAATAATTATCATTAAATTGTAAATTCATGAGGTATTAGTGACAGAAAGCGGTTATTACTTACCTAATCTGTAATTTGTGGTGTTGCCCGCGCAAAATAATGACTTCCGCTCAATAATACACGTGAAAATTAATTACATTTTAAATTAAGTTATGATTACGGTTATGTAAGTTTCTTCATTACATTATTATTATTATTTTAACAACAATGAATTTCAAAGAAACAATGAGACATGGTTTGGCAGAGGAGGAGACATTTAGAAGGTGGTAATATTCTCTTTCCTTGTGTCCCCAGTGCCGATTAAAGCTAGGCAATGCATAATTGAAAATCATGCACAAATGAGAGCGTCGGTGGCGCAGTTGTTAAGCGCTTGAACGGACCGGACCGTACTCGACATTGTCCAGGTTCGATCCCCGCC
>JAODUI010000011.1:463921-478140 GCA_027563995.1 Papilio gigon | reverse complement strand
CACAATACAATGTAAACTGACACGAAAATGATGTGTATCAATAAACTTGACCTTCATTTTTATGCGAATAAAAACAATACAGCTGAATAACTATTTTATTACATATACTACTTATAAAACAGCTTAACTCACATGTAAATCGGTGTCGTTACCAAATAGTTTCGAGCCCTCTAGAGAGCGACGGGCCGCGAACGCGCTACATTACCAATCCCACTCACCCTGAAGAAGAACCCCCGATAAGCCTAGTCCCCCATAATAATAGGGTAGGCTACGAGCCGGTGGGGACGTATAGTGAGCTGATGATGATGATGATGATGAATGCATAATTTCCAGTTATCTATGGGTAGCGGTGGTTTCGGTATTTTGGCTAATTCAAGTGGCCTCTAGCATGTTTGCCATTTTATAGTAAAAAAAAAACATCATCATCATGAACATGCCTTTTTCCTTATGAAGGGTAGGCACAGTATGTATTCCGTACATCTCTGTCAGCTCATATCTGAACTCACACCTTCTTACGCATATCCCCTTTCACACAATCCACACCTGCTTCAGTCTTCCTCTACCTCTATAGTAAAAAACATCGACATTCGATAGCAAACAAATCAGTTGATTGCTTCTGGTTATAATATTAATCTTACTAAGATAATAAATGTGAAAGTATTAGATGTTTCTAGATATGTCTAGAACTGCTTCATGGATTTGGATGTAATTTGGCACAAATCTAGAACATAGTCTAGAGGAATACAGACTGCCAGTAAGTCCGCGTGGAGTCGCGGTGCCAGTATTCAATAAAACAATATTTTAGGAACACGCGAAAGAAATAAATCTTGTCTTCGCCCAGTACAGACATGTCTTTACGAATTAAGAAAAAAAAATGTCTTTACAATATATTTACTCGGCATCTCGTTGCGTACGTTGTCGAATGCCGAAGCGATATAAATTAAAAGGCACACACATGCTGCCCAGGTTGGACGAGTTACCTCAACGTAAGTATCAAATAACTTATTTGCACCGGAATCTTTGATTATCATCACAAAGTTTATGCATTATAACATGATAATACACTATCATTAACCTTATCCGTATGGAGGGTCGGCACAGTATGTACTCTATACATCTCTGTCATTTCGTTACTCACCACCTCTGTAGCATATCTTTCACACAATCCATCCACACCTTCGGTCTTCCACCTTTTCAGCTATCCACATCCAATCTCTTTCTTATAATAATATGTTTAAATTGATAGAAAAATCTAAAAGGTTAATTATGATAATTACTTGATAACAATCGCCTGCGTCATTTCATTACGAAATATGATAGAGTAAATCTTTTTATCGAAAATACAAGTTCATATGTTGTTTTATGTTATATAAATATATTACATATGTCCAGCAGTGTGCTGACAAAGGCTAATAATGATATGTTGAAAACTCTAAAAATTAGATGAAACGAATGTAGTAAACTAGATGCAAACGAGTTGGCATTTCTTTCGTTCATGTAGCTTGTAACCTTTTTAGCCGCTTGACGAACTCTCTTCGAACTCTCTTATTCTTTCCAATACGTTGACATTCTAAGAATGTCGTTTTAAATTCAAATTACATTTTTTTTAAATAATCGCATATAAAAACTCTTTACTGTCTCTTTACAGATATGAATGAACGCATACTCTGGTACATTCGAAAGTTTATTAATGCAAAATAATGACCTAAGAAGTTGTAAATATATTGTTAGATACGACAATAGTTTGAAATGCTGAAGAGAGCAGCGAAGAATCGCCCCGGTTCTTAAAAAAAATCTTTTTTTGTTTTTATTTTTAGAATGAGTAATAAATCTGCCACGCGTTGCGTAATGTTGGCAGTAACCATTCAAGATCGTGTTACCAACATAAAGAAAATTGGTCTTACAAAATAAAAACAAACAATAAGCTGTTATGTTTTTAACTACCCTTCACTTTAGATTCCCTCGCGTTCAGCACGTGACAATGCAACTTGTATGTGACACTATGATGAGTATTGTTTCGTACGAAAACATTCTGTACAAAGTTGGCCTCGGACAATTGATTGAGTTGGGAACGAGTTTGTTGTGTTGGCCGTCGTGTTCGGCGCGACTTCCAAACTGGATGTTAAGTAAACATTGTTGGATGCAATTAACACAATTTTACACCTTTTAAAACTTCCATAAGTGAGTTTCGGCGCGCTAATTGGACTTAATTTGTTGCCGTGTGTGGTCGATGAGAGGAAGTCATCGATTTCATATAAGTTACAAGTGACTAGCGATTTATTCATTTAATTAATGAATAAAAATATGATTAAAAGTTCAAGCATCATTGAGATGTTTTCTTTATTTTGACGAAAAAGGTTATTGTTACAAAGATTATGGGGGTAATTACCAAAAAATAATGGATGGTACAGATGGCGGTAAATGGGGGATAATTGTAGGCAATGCTACTACTAAGAAATAATTGAGGTTGTGGAATCTGATCCTAGAATTTGCGTAAGAAATATGTTTTCTATTGTTTTAAAATTGTGAATTCATTTGTTTCACAAGACTTTCTCGCTAATTTTCTTGTCGAATTGATAACACTATGGATGGAATTAGTCCGGACCTCGCAGCCAAATTTTGGCACGTTCTCTCAAACGCATTAGCAACATTAAGAATTCGCCGCCAATTCTATTATGCCTCAATGTGTCTACTTTAAACAATAGACGCTCGAGTCTGCTGATATCTTGAGAAAGACTTTTCATACGTTTCACACCATTACTTCAGTCTAGAATAACATTCGGGACTGGGTTCTTATAAATTACCACCGCTGTATTGTTTACATATCGCTTTTGTCTTACGAGATTCTTTTTTGTTTTGTACAAAGTAACTTGTTTATGTAAGGTGTAAGAGCTCCGCTTCCGCTTATGACTTGTGCCGCAGTAAACGATGTTTCTTATTAATTAGCAGAGGGCCGCGATATCACGAGCTAGTTGTGTTACCACGATGGTACGGCTGCGTAAATTTGTTGCGTCGACGTCCGCGTCGGCCGGCGCAATTAGCGCGCGACGCCAGCGCCGCGCCGCATTCAACTGTTTCATTACAATATTACAGTTTCTTTAGCGTAACTCGTAAATGAACAAGATCTGACAATCTTTCGACTTCTTATAGTACAAAGCTTACGTTCGTACCTCGTTATAATACAATAGTTACGTATTCCATGCCTCGTTGTAACCAAGAACATATGTAAATAATTTGTAAAGAAATTGTTCTAGTTATCATATTTAAATTACTAAAACTAAATCAGATTAATATTACAAAACACTGGATTGATTAGTTTCCTGTACTTACGTATTGTGACAGCTGTCAAATTTAGCGCGAAATATTTTTTTTTCCGCCGACGGATGACAATGACAGCGATTAGGTCGCGAGACGCAACGAGGCAAAGGTTCATCTCCATGCAGCCGCGTATACGAATCAAACGCTTAGCATAAATCGACGATAAAGGGACTTAGTGCAGAGGTCGCGCGTGAGCTAAATACTGCTCGCCTGTTTTACTGACGGGCCGTTGTCAGTTGTAATGTTATTTTGTCTATTTATAAAACAACGCAATAAACATTTATTTATATTGAATTTCTTAAATTTCACTCGAGTTAATATTTCTAATATTCGTATTATGTGTATCCATCATCAAATATTTTAGTGTCAATACGGAATTTGCCTAGAATTGTTGAAACGCGACAGTGGTACTGCGTACAGGGAGATTTGACAGTATCTCTCTACGTTCAAGTCGATGGAAGTGAAAATGTAAAGTTATTTTGTCCTCGATGATCCTTGAAAAAAATAACCATTGTAATAATTGTTTCCTAGCAGCAGAGCGGCAGTTTATTTAACCAATATAAAAGCCTAATCACCACTCGAAAACTACTCGTCGTCGAAAATGAATTTCGCTCTCGCAAAACAGACGTCCGTTCAGAAATTGAACTAATTGCGAAGGCAACGTCGCACGTCGAGGGTTTTCGAACGTACCGACCGAAAGAACGATGGCGTCCAATGAATTTTTTTTTGTTTTAATTATCGTATTCCCTGCATTTAAGAGCGCTTTTAATTCGAGTGCGCTCGAGTTTAGTGAGGGGAAGATAAAAAAATCAAATGAATCGTCCGTCGATTTAATTTTCTCGAATACGTTTTTAAAGAAGATATCTCGTGAATGTGTTTTGCATTTGGTTTTTACGTTTAGACACTTTAGTCACAAAAAAAAAGATATTTCAGTCATACATGAGAATACATATACATTTTTTAATTTAAACACATAAATACGTTTTAAATTTGTAAATCTACAACATCTTGGACGATGTTTTTCAATTTAAATGATTTAGTATTAAACGTTTTTAATTTAAATTAATTCTGTCTATTAGTTTTAATGGTACTTAATATACAAAGACGTCATAAATTGTAGTATATTAAAATTATGTTTAAAATATTAATATGAAGTTTATGTCACGAGACGGAGGACAAGCAGGACATTAACCTAACGCCCACACTGGACAACAAACGACTGACAAAGATTTTTACATTATTAAATAATTTACACAGCAGTTTCATTTTATTTTTCATCTGTCATACAATTGTTCATTATATTACGACAAACTTGTATAACCTATAAACGGTATCATTAATAATATAACCTTAAATCAAGTGTATTTATCGAAATGTCATTTTTGCAAATGACACTGAGGAATCTAACCTAAAACGAATTCCTTTTTTTGACTATTTCTGCGTAATGTAACTAGAAGCGAGCTTACCTCTATCTCGCAGCAACGCATCTCTGCTTCTTTTAATATTGCAGATGTCTGGGCGTCGATAATCACCTTTGTGATCACGTCGCTAGTTTGCCCCCTTCTCTTATAAAAAAGGTAGTAATTTTATAAATGCCCTAATTCGTATGTTTGTTACAAGATATCTCTACAACAGCGTCATGGATTTGAATGAAAATTTGGCATGGATGTAAAACATAGTTTGGAAGAGCGTAGATTAAAAATTATTATTTTTTTAATTACGTCCGGATTGTGTCGCGCGCCATCTCTATCTATGGTTGTATAACTTGGCTGCCGGCACACGTGATTTTATTAATGTATAATTGTATTGTAATTTATGAATATTTTACTCAATCTGTATTCCAAGTTGTCTATGGTACGTGTCAATGTTCTATTAAATTATTACATCCTGTAATTGTTACTTACTTATGAATAGCGGAGTACTTTGATAGATTCATTGTTCGATACAAACTTTAGCTTTGTTTTTTTTTCTTTTTTTTTTGAGATCGTATATATACAATTTAAAAGGTCAATCGCATATTTATAGAAAGCCAAGATTTTAATTAATTCACTAATATTTCTTTTACCACACCAACTAAGCTAGACTTATGTTAGGTTATGGTTTACAATTCTCTAATGACTTCGAACTCTCGACCACGTGATAGGAAATCCATACCCTTAACCTTCAGACTATTGGCGCGTTTATTGTATTGATGTATTCGTAAATAATGTCAATACAATTTCAATCTACATACATCTTTGTATGGACGTATAACTCAAACAATGGCGATAGCTCGGATAAACTGATCGATACACATCTATCGATGGCGCAGCACTAGTTATATATACGCCACCTACAATTCGTGTACACCGGCCAGTTTATAATTTGCCTAGACAAACGTAAATCGACGAATTACAACGAATGAGTTATTTTTTTATTTCTTTTAAAACATCTACAGACGTGAGAGCCGCACTCTTTTATGCGTCGCATACGTATGTTGTTTTGTCTTTAGAAAAGAAAAAAAGATAGTTTACAAATTTTCAACAATGTCACCTAATTATGTAAATAAAACTTTATTTAATTTATTTATAAATATAAGATGAAAGAAATAAAAAACTCACAGACATATTTTGTTTATTAATCGAAATATAATACGTTAGTTTGTAAATGCATTTCTCATGCAGTGTACAGATGTAGTTAGAAATTATTCTCCTTCGGAAGAACTCGGATCTCTATCGGAATACGATGACACCCGAACTGTCAATGAATGATCGTATTAAATGAGTGAAATTTTCATATCCATTAACATGGAACTTTATTGTTTAGTGTCAAATGTCAATGACGAACAATGTCATTGTCCATGATGGGTACCGACGCTATTTAAGAGCGCACAATAATTACGAACTTTTTCGAAAAATTACGAGGGAAAATCTTTTCTCACTACATCTGTTTCGAGTTTTTTAACGATTTGTCTAGCTAAATTATAGTCAGGCGGGGGCACATGGTTCGCCGGCGACATATAAGTTGGCAATTCGGATGCCGGGGCCGGCGCTCCGCCCCCGATCCAGAATATTTACAACGATATGCACGTAGCGAGCGCGTGCCCCTTGTATTGGCGCGAAACGTACAGATTGATGACATATCGATAGTGGCAACACTAAACAACGTGACATGAAAATGTCGGCTTTGGCAACCCCAAAAAAAATGTTGTTTGAAGTTGATTTGCGTTCCCGCAGCTCCTTTGTCTCTGTCATTAAAAAAACTAATCTTTTAAATTCAAGTGATATTTTAAAGAAAGCAATAACACCAACAGGAACTCAGCACCGTATACAAAATGTACAAAGCAAAAAAGAGCACGGACCGCGTGTGTGTAGAAAAAAAAAAAGAAAAGTAAAATGCTAATTCTAAACAAAACTAAAGCTTTAAATAACAGAATATCTTTATAAAATTCCAGACTAAAGCGCGTCTTAAATTCAGCCGAGTGACTTGGCAGTTTTACTTAATATATTTTGAAGGAGAAATAAAGAAGTTTCTCGAAGGTTTCTCGACCTTCATATCGAGGGATGCCTCGTCATTACTGGAATATACTCTTGAGTATTTTATATTATCATTACCTCATGACATCGTCTGCGCGGCGTTAAAAAAAAACTTGTAAGCCATTTGACAACACTAGTTTGTTCTATATTCTAAAAAAATATTGAGTCTGTGCTGTCAATGGATAGACTTTTGGCGCGGCTTTTTGACAGATAGAGTATACACTTAAAGTAAATGGTCAAATTTCACCTTTGTACTTAAGTTTCACAGTAGGATTGTTCAGTTCAAACTAAAAATGATTAAATACTGTATTCTTAACTCTATATTAATTTTTCTTCGTGGCTGCAATCTTGCCCGACGGCGTAGTCAACTGGCGACCCTTACAAGCCGCCGCCACTCTTCCCTGATCGCTGCCTTTTATTGCAAGGCATCTATAGCTGATCTTATCTGGTCTCTTCGAATGTGAAGTGAGATCTTTGTACCGTTTTTTAAGGTACTGGAACGGATCTTTGCAAACATAGTTAAGGTTAATGTGGAGCGTAAGAGCTATTTTTAATCTATAACAGGAAAAAAAAATATAAATTTTAGTCTAATTCCGATCAATAGGCGGCAATAAGTCTCTCTCTTTCTCTCTTTCTCCTGCCCTGGTCCCACTTTATGTAGGGTCGCCACAACATGTTCTTCTCTTCCAGTCTCGCCTATAATAATAAAGTAAGTAATAAGTCTAATTAAAAATAAATAGTATTTTTGTATACAAACTTTGTGTTTAAGATTTCAAATGAAAGAACTTCTATGTACTTTTTTTTATTTAATTCCGACTCCAAAGCAAATAAAGGCACGTTCAATTCTTTTAGGAGAGTTTCGCTCACACGGTCTCTTCGCAATTAATGTTAATTTGCATAATTAAATCATTAACGGTCTTGTTTCTTCTGTTGTCACGGACCGGCTAAATATAAACATACTAGCTTTTGCACGCGACTTCCTCTGGAATTAGAAAAAAAAGATCAAGAATAAAATATTAAAGAAAGAAAAATTTTAAAGGATTAAGTAAGATTTATGAACATTTATTTCGTTATATTTCACCATCATCATCATCACCAGTCCTGGTCAGTCCACTGAGGGACACAGGCCTATATTAAATATGAAAGGAATTAAATGAATTTTAGGTTCAGATCATATCAGGTACCATATTTTAAAAATCAATTATGCTTCTCACTAACATAAATGTTGAAAGTCGTAATCGATGTGCGTATGTTTGTTACCGGATAACTTTAAAACGGTTGAACGGATTGTGATCAAATTTATCTGAGATAGGACCGAGAACGAGAGAAGAGAGAGAGAAAGAGATCTGCTCTTTCTCTCTCTCTTCTCTCGTTTAACAATTACCAGAAATTTCAATTCCGCGCGGACGAGATCGCGGGCGGTAACTAATTATAATGAAACCGATGACATCATTTTTTACTTGAGTTTAATGTGTTATTGTCAACTCATTATCGTATTAAAACACTGAACGGCGCAAACTTCAATTCCGTTATCGACTCACCGTTTAAAACATTACTTAATTAACATTCCAGCGCCGGCCGCCGCTATTTAGTGACAATTACCGACTTAAAATACCGGTCAACAAGTTTTCTTATGTTTGGAGGTCACTTGCTCTTTAATTTTAAGGTTGACGACCGTTTGTAATATTTTTACGCATAAAAAATGTCTCTCAGATAAATCGCTTGTTGGTACAAACGTTTTACTCTTTGATTAATCTAATCTTTGACGTACACTAATGACATTTATTTTGGCGGGAACTGAGTCATTTTAAATTTTGTATTATTTATCATATTTAAAATAACTCCTGTAACCACTACTTTTAGCTCATAATTTGTATACAGATTAAGGTAGCTTAGATATTTATTTAAGAAAAGTCTACCTCATGTGTTGTAGCGATGTCGTGTTTGACGTTTTACTCTATTTTGTATGTCGGGTTATCTAGTCTGTTCTGAAGACCGGGTTGCGACGTAAATACAGTTTAGTGCTGCATAGTCATAGGTTATACATCGTACCGATAGCTTTATAAAATAAAGAATATGTTTAAAAATGCTTCGAAACGAGGTCTAAATCATCCCTAATGAAACTTTCCTCTGGTGCGGCAAGGAAAAACGTGTACTTCTCTGTGGTACGAATAACATGGTGGTAGGCATAACTTGGTCATGGGAGATGGGGTCTAATGGACCGCGTGTCGCACAAACATCTAGTCACGGAGCGGGCCGATAACACCTCGTACCGCAGGGACGGAACGTGTTAACAGGTAACTTCAAAAAAATCTAAACGAATCTAGGTGAAAATTTGCACACAGATAGATTACTGTCTGCATTAGCACATTGACAGTTTAGTAATTTTTTTTTTCTAATCCCGCGCAGATGGAGTCGTGGTCAAAAGTTAATATGAAATGTGTATGTTTGGAGTCCAAGCCGAAATCTTAAACAATAATAATAGATTGCCGGTTGTAGCGGTGTAGCATCGTACTAAATAACATAACAAAACATAACTACGAGAAATGACAAACAAAAGTTTTTGCCAACTAACATTTTTCTCTTTCGAAAGTTGTTTCCTCGTCGCGAGCATTTAAGATGGAATGATAAAAAGGGCGCGTTGTTTCCGCATCTAGGCCGAAGATTATATTTCGTTATTAACAAAGCTACGTTCCCTTCTACGTAACACGCGCATTTAGCTAAACATTGCTTAAGGCGATGACACACCGGGCGTGTTTGATCTTTAAAATGTATTCAAGTGACATTTGAATACTTTTTATTATTTTTTTTATTTATTTGCATCTACAGACTCTCCAGAGAACAGTGGGCAGGCAAGGGCTGTTGATGATGATGATGATAGACTCTCCAGGCGACCCCTACTTTTTTTTCTCTGTGCATCTATCATCTGAATTCCGTTAGATTAACATATAAAAAAAACATACCTATTATTTACTTAATAACAATAACAAACAAAAACCAAACAATACCGTATTGTTTGTTACGTTCAATGTAACTATAATTTTTGGGATAAAAATTATCATACAGCGAGTAGCACAGATTTAGTGCCAGCGGGAAGTCGTTGGATGCGAAAGGAGGACTACTGTGGAAGGCACTGGGAAACGCCTATGTCTAACAGTGGCCAGACAAAGGTTGATGATGAAGATGATGATGAGTGGCAAAGAATATGTCATCATCAACAGCCCTTGTCTGCTCACTGTTGGACATAGGCCTTTCCCAACGCCTTCCACAATATGCGGTCCTCCTTCCGCATCCAATGACCTCCTGCCGTCCACACTAAGTCGAAAAAAATGTGTGAAATAAATGTATTTAAGTGTAGCACCAACTTTAGTTAGAATTCGGTGCCGAGCAGCGAAATGTTTGGTTCCCTTTTTTCGTGCCGAAAGGAATAAGCGGAAGATAATTATTCCCTCACGCTCCACCGGAAATAAGGGAAAAGGGGCGAATTAGGCCGCGTTTATAGTTCAGAACGCAGCATACGAATTGCTGACTAAGATACGCGCATAGTTTTCCCGCGCGTTTAGCGTCCATCTTGCCCGCCGTATTGTTACAAGCGTTGATAACCTCAAATATTTTTGCCAACAATCTTCAATTTACTTTACGCTTTTTGTTTTTCTTTATACATTTGTTTGTTCATTATTTGTATCGTTACTTTTTGTTGGAAAGAAAACAATTTTGCCAATTATATTATTTACAATAGATTTAAAACCTAACCAGAAATATCTAATTCGGAACACATAAGTGAGGCGAAAGAAAGGCCTTTAGAGATATTTTGGACAATTTTGTCAGTGTTGTCATTAAAGAAACTTACATTTTTAAAATCTACATTAGACATTCAACTTGTATGAAACACTATACATATAGGTTATGTATGGTTATCGTCCTCCCTTCAGGTGGACCGACGACTTAGTGCGGACGGCAGGAAGTCGTTGGATGCGGAAAGAGGACCGCATGCTGTGGAAGGCATTGGGAAACGCCTATGTCTAACAGTGGGCAGTCAGGGGCTGATGATGATGATTATGATGATGATTGTGATGATTGTGACATATGACAGACTAAAGTAGATATTTCTTATTGTATAATTCTTTAGATAGATAAAAAAAAAGTTCTTCCCTATTTTAGCGGAGAGCTACGAAAACTATAGATGCCCGCCCGATCTAAATTACGTCGTAGATAACCTGTAAATGAATGAATAACAGTTCGCCGGCTTATCAGCCTTTCTAAATATATTTGCACGACCATAATATCTTATGGACCACTATCGTATAACGGTGGGTCCCTTGTTTAACGGACATACAGTCGCGGCCGTTTGCGGTGTTCCACTAAAATTTGTCTTGTCCGCAAACTCTGCTCTTTCTCACAAATTAACGAACGAGGAACACAAATACCGGGATCATAGTAAAAAGCTATTAGTAGTCTACCTCCTTTATCCACCGACCGTCTTTTTTCTTACAAACATATTTGAAAACTGCATTCTATTGGCTGTTGTGCCGTCGTCAACTCAATACGTACGATACGTTCAAACGACTAGCTGGAACACCGCGAACGGAAGCATGTGTACAGAATGTAGACTTAATTTCCTATAGAATTGCTGAGTGAATGAGTTGCTATTAAACTTAGAACTGACGCGATTGCAAATATACTAGCACGTAGCCCGGACGTGTCGCGCAATGTCCGAAAAAACTATCTACACGCAACGTTTATTTTTTTCCGCAGTTGGAGTAGGCAGGCGCATATAAAATTTTAAAACACGCAAGATTACAACGTAAGTCGGCAATTGAGACTTTTTTTGTGTTCTAAAATTCTCTGAATTAATTTAGGTAGAGAAAATGTGAATTAAATTTTTGAATATTTGAATTCTGCTGTCTTTTTATAATTGTATTAAAAGATTTTTAAGTAGTTAACACCATTCAATGTTGCTAGTGGCGCGTACGTAAGCTAGGCGTAGCTGTGAATATGGTATTAAAAAATAGCCTATTACTATTATATGGGTTCGGAGCTGGATTTGTAGATTAATGTCCGGTCCGGTCAGGTTCCTAGCTTGCACCACCGACGCTCTGACGTCACGTGATCTTCACGTATTCAATCTTTTATGTTCATACGTAGTTTTGACAATTTAACGAGTATAATCGATTTTGCGAGAGCGTCGGTGACGCTGTTGATAAGCGCTTGTCTAGACCGGGCCGTACATTGTTCAGGTTCGATCCCCGCCATGCACCAATGTGTTTTTCGATATTCGAATTTCATATGTACATTATCCGACGCTCTTACGGTGAAGGAAAACATCGTGATGCAACCTGCACATATCGGTGAAGAAATATAAAGATGTGCGAAATCGACCAACCCGCATTGGGCCAGCGTGGTTGACTATGGCTTAGTCACCTGTAATAATAAGGTAGGCTCTGAGCCCTCGGTGGGGACTACAGCGAGCTGATGATAATGAATCGATCGTGACTTAATGTAAGGTGTCACCAGATATTGTGATATTTGTATAGGTTCAGTACTACGAAATAACATGCATTGTTCTAAAATCTAATGTCGAAGTAATCCTACCAAATTAAAACTATTCAACTTTGTAACTGAGTCCCTAACAGCTCCCCTATCAGCGCGTCTGGATCCCCAGCTCCCGAAGTTAGTCGGGCACTTGAAACAAAGCCGGGCGACGGCGTGAGTTCAACGACATGACGATTGTGATCTTAGTAAGATTGTAATCTGTCTAGGCGTATAAGAAACAGCTAATTTTACTTTCATATAATATTAGTTTGTATTCTAAGAAAGATCACAAATTGTCGTATTCCTATCAACACATACGTTTTGTGCTTTTAGGTAATTAAATAGGTTGAAGATAACAATAGGCGAGGCAATAAAAATAATTCTCATTAACAAATTTCCTTGATACATTGATAGTTTTAAATAACACCTTAATCCCATATTTATAACAAAAACTTTTTTATGTTTGACGTCACGGAAATTGCGAAATTAAATTGATACATAATTTGTTTATTAATGGTTAAAAATTCCCTTGACACTGGCCAAATCTGACACGGGAGGACCAGAAACAAGAAACTCAACTCAACTCGATGGTTAAGAATTCGGTAATTTTGACACATTACTGTATCAAACAAACATCCTACATCTTGAACTGCGTCGTGTAATGTTCCAAATTCAAATTTGAATTTAGAACTATATATTTTTTTGGTAACGAAGTATTTTTACGTCAATTCCCTCTGTAGCCGTTCGTATTTTATCTAAAGGTGAAAACTTACGTAAAATAAGATCCGAAAAATGTTGATTAAAGTGAATAAAAGATTTCAGTGCTTGTAAATTTAAAGTTAATCCAATATCGGGCGCCACCTGGCGGGCCGCGGAGCAACAGTGAACAAGCTAATCTCGTAAGAGTCTGCATCAAACTTTGTCAAATCATCCTCGCAATCCAATGCCCAAAGACTTACATTTTTTTTTAATTACGCGCTATCATTGTTTCTGGCTGTTTAAATAAGAAATGAGTTCGATTTTCAAATAAGACGTACATGTCACATTTCATGTCGATAATAACATTACAGTTTCTGTCATGCAAATGGCTTTCACAAGAAACACTAGTTATAGTCTGAATTTTATAGAACCACTGGTAACCCAGGGTAATTTAATGATGGCAACACTTTGAATGCCTTTATCATGGGCACCAATATATGCAGATTATAATTTTAGGAAAATTTGTTTTCTATTGTTTTTTTTCAATAAATGTGAAAAAAAACTAAACAAAATTCTTCAGTTAGCTATTGGGGCGTGGGTATATTAAATGCGCCCCCAATTTAAAGACTAAAGACAGTATGATAGTACGGAGGAGGCGGAGGCGGGTATGTTATATCAATCTAGTGGCAACACTTGTGATGAATGTCTCTCCGCTTTTAATATCTCTTTTTATTGCCTCCGCAAGTTCAGCCAAAGTACAGGGTTGCCATGTTGATTAATAGAACGTGAAACAGAATATTTCTTTCAATGCTTCGTTATTTAGATTAAAGTATAATTTGTAAAATAATCTGTATTAAATAAAAACTAGTTTTGTTAATTTAATTTTCGTATTAAAAATATCAAGTAAACGCAGGTCGGACCTTCTGCCCGCATTTGATATCCTCCGTACCAGCCCTTGGGTTTATTTAGTTTTTTTTTCTATAAGATAAATAGGCAAACAACCCGCGGATCGTCTAGAATTATATATTATAATGACATGCGAGTTTGTTATATTCAATAAATCTAGATAAACTGTGTTTAATAGTAACAACTAGGTTCTAAACGTGGCAACCCTAACATTGAGGGGCCGTGTCCGTGTTGCCATGTTGTGTTTAT
>JAODUI010000011.1:433212-456183 GCA_027563995.1 Papilio gigon | reverse complement strand
ATACATACGTACAATCGCAAACGTTCGCGGTGTTCCACTTAAAAGAAACCCCTTTGTTCGCAAACTCTGCCCTTTCTTACAAATTGACGAATGAACTGCATTCTAGTCGCTTTTGTACTCGCGTCGTCGTCTCAATACATACCAAACTTTCAATCGACTATAACTTTTAGGTAGAACACCGCGAACAGACGCATTGGTACTTTACCTATAAAAGATGCGTAAAAGATAACAAATAGGATGCAATTTTTAATTGTTTGTACGAAAATAAAACGGTTAGTACACAGTTAATTTCTTTTCACTATAATCCCGTCGTTTGCGCAACTCACAGCGACCTGATTGGTTATTTGAATAAAGGGGGCGGAGTTTCTCCTTGAAAGGAACAAAGCAGTTTTAAAGTTGAACACCAAGGGTCCTAACTATTGCTATAGTGTAACTTTTCGTTTAAACTTTTATTTATTCGTTGCACATCGCAAATTGATTCGAACTACGTGATTGTTGTTAGAACCGTGAAACCCCACTCCGACACATCTCTATACATATCCCTTTCGTTTCCTTTGAAATAGTAAAGAAGACATGTTTTTGTAAACTCTCGTTAAATTAGTATGTCACGTGTGACGTTGATAGAGGCGCCATCTAACAGTTACAAATTAAGCTATTTTGTGTAGGATTCAATGAATTGAGTTTATACTTTCGAATGAACGTTTTACGAATATATATATATATTTTTACGTAACTACGGCGCGGCAGTTAGTAGATTACATAAAAAAACTTTTACTGATTTAACGTGGTTGAGATTAAGTCATTGATTTTTTTTTTATAATTACTGTATGGTGATTAAAGACCTGCTATGCACCTACAATTGGAACTGGTTAATCGAACTGTACAATTAAGACTTACGTGTACAGGCTAAACTGAACTGTACAGTTTGACAGACAGTTAAAAAATTGCGTGCACACGTAAATTTTGAAAATTTTGAAAATGTTTGAACTATGTACCAATTAAATGTAAAAATAAACAGTACACGATTAAAGCATTTACATCGAGAGAAAATTCATAGGATATTTGCATAATTCATCTTTTGTTTGTAGGAAGTCGTTGAATGCGGAAGATGAAGGAGCGCACACTGGGGAAGGCAGTAGCACAGGCCTGTGTCCAGCAGTTGACTGACAAGGGCTGATGATGGTGTTATGTTCAATTTCACATAAGAAATAAGTATACTGTAGATTCCAACTACAATGTCCTACAATGTTCAAACCTAGCGACTTAAATTAGTAAATCAGTGCGTAGACTGGCGGGCAGCGCCCTGAGTGAGCACACTCATAAACATGTCTTATCATTCATATTCATTGTTATATCAATATCGCATTACATTTTACGTGCTTCAACTGGAAATCTAAATATGAACTGGTGATAAGAGTCAGGGCACACGGATACTTCGCTTCGAAGTCGTCTTAGTCGTCGACATTGAGACCGTTTGAAGAGTCATCATCATCATCATCAGCTACGCCATTGCATATACGTTGCCACTGAGGAGCTCGGAGCCTACCATATTAGGGGTGGCGTCATGACTGCAGTAGTTGTCAAATATCTTAACTGTTCGTAAAATCAAGAGTCGGTGTGTAGAATAAAATTTTAATTAAAGCGTGACAATGGGAGGGTACTCTCCGCGGCTGTGTGTCGACCGTCAAGATTTGAACCAGCGAAATATGACTAGATGTTTTTAATTGTGTTGACACGGTCTACGTTTTTTATAGGAGTTAGTTACTGCAAGAGGTTAGTGTAGGTCTGCTACAAACCTACAGTTTTAACTGTACAGTTAAAGGTTATGTGCGTAAGAAATTGTTAAATAAATTAAATTTTTCTTACATTTCACTAGACTCGGAAGTTTTAACTGAACAGTGGAACTGTAATAAAGTTATGTAGGTGTTAACTTATGTTTGTAAAGCCTATGTCATTTATGTTGAGTAATTATCTCGACCCACTCATTCTTTTCGACGAATGAGTCATTTGAAGGTAATAAAAATTCTAACGTGCCTACAGTACGAAGATGCTACAAGTCAATGGAACACGACCTTTAAATGCTTGTTATTCAATTTAAGGGTACGAAACAATTGCATTTATTTAGAAATACAAAAAATATTCTGTGTAAAACCAATAAATTAGGTTGGAATGTGGCAAATTTAATAATGTATTTACTACATAACTGGATTAAATAAACCAACTTAAATACAATAGTAACAACTTCATTTTAAAATTCCATTCTAGGACTTCATAAACATAAAATATATGTAGGTTTTAGTAAATTTAAACTATTCCACATAAGGTTTCTCTTGTGGTAACATTGGGGATTGGAACTCAAGACTAGCATTTCATGCTCTTAACCACTAGGCTAATGGCTCTCCAATATCATATTCAAGTGGCATCAGTTCACAAGATGAGAATATTTAAATAAACAATTTTGCTATTAATAATAATCCAATAACATAAACTTGGACTTGTTGATAGATTCCTTTGCCTTCGGAGAACAATACAAGTTGTAACATTAATAATTATGCATAACAAGCTTGAGGAGTTCGCGTAATGAATCTAAGCAGTTTACAATTATACGTACTGACGCGCATACCAACATCGACATAAGTTGAATAGGTAACTCGTTGGAACATATGAAAACAATTAAATATTTATAGTTATATATAACCTAGTATAAAAACATCTCTATATGAATTTAATAGTCAACAACAACTATATCTGTACTATTATATGAAGCGTAAATTTATTGTTTATTATGTAACATCACGACAACGCAGCACAGAAATGAGTAATTCTTATTGTACAAACAAGTCTTAGACTTACAATAGGTTATAGGCTATATATTATCACACTATTGAATTTAGTGTGTGAGTATATTGGTGTAAAAACTGTGGAAGCCGCACGGGAACATCTAGTCTACTATCACTCCACAAATGATTTTCGTCCCATGGTTTAATCATAGTAAATACATGATACTGATGTTTGCGCATTGGTCGAAATTTTCTAAATATTCAAATACGTAATTTCTTAGAAAAAAAAGTTTAATATAAATAAAAAAACAACATTAATATAAATAAAATAATAAAACTCACCACTACTAGATTTAATAACACTGCTTCGATAATCCTTTTCATATTTATTATCATTCTGCGGACTTTTGAAATTGGTTCTAAAGAAATTATCGGAGGATGCAACAATATGAGAATTCTGACCCGTCATTAAGCACTCCCTTTCCTCATCCTTACATTTAAAGTTTCCTATAAACTTGGTAAACAGTCCCGTAGGTGAAGTGACTTCTCTATCTTTGGTATCTTTGTATGTACTTTTCAATACATCATGCGATTTGAGAGCATTCTTCAATTCATTGACTACTTTAGAATGGGATAAAGCTAGTTCGGAGAGTATCGGAGGTGGTGAGGTACACTTAGCTTCCTTTGGTTGTCTACTCTCGTTGAGAATGCATAAATTCAACTGACTTTTAGTCTGGTACAGGAATGGTGCTGAATGTTCATCCCTGTATGAACCGTTTTCATCTTGTATAATCTTCATGGCATGTTCTTTTCCAAAGAACGACATCAGATCATCATTATTATCCGGAGGATTGTCTAAATCAAACTCTAAAGTATCGAGTAGAGCATATTTCAGTGCTATATCCGGTTTAATTATCGATTCATTTATTATTTCAGCCTGGAATATTGAAATGAGTTTGAAAATACACATAATACATTTATTTTGAATGTGATATCTTACAGATATACTTTAGATAGATACAGAGATATTGAAAAATGTAAGACAAACTTATTTACTTGTTAGTAAATTAAGGAAAAGAATATATACAGATGATAGTGTCTATCAAATTGTTAAAATTAAATTCCAAAGAATAAAATGGGAAGCCTTTACATGGCTTTTTAAATATTTTAACATACATCGAAAAATTTAAATTTATTATACGTAAGGGGCAAAATAGTACTACGTCTTGTAAAGACGCACGTTTACGATGCGTAACAATTATGTAAATATTTATCCAACTACAGGAGTATATAGCTCACACGTAACTAAGTTAAAAATAGATATAGTTTGAAATATTATTAGTTTAAAGCATCAACTACAAGAGGTAAAGCATGCTGGTAAAAATAAATCACCTTTTCCTTAAAGGACAGAGTATCCCAAATGTTTTCATATGCATTTTTGGCTTCAGTGATATCTTCGTGTATTTTTGCAGCCAATGGGTTCAATGTACGAAAGTACTCTTCAGCGAGGTCCCTCAACGCCATTTTTATAGCAACCCAAATGTGTTAACTTCAATAAAAAGTGATAATGACTAAAGCCATAGTTCTTTATCATTAATACTAGAAATAGAATCGTTTTATTAGACTACCACATGAATCAAGACATCTATTTCCGCGCACGTCAAAACAATCAATGCAATGCAAAGTGCAAATGCAAATTGCAATGCAAAATAAACCATAGTGATAGGAAAATGTCAGCACTGACAGCCAATGGCTCTTAGAAAACTAAACTGTATATATAGATTGGTCATTCTTATACAATGATGGCTTATGCTTCGTTCCAGCACAACACCGACTTTTAATGTTACTAATAGTTAATTCACTGTTTATTATTAGTACGAATCCTCACCACCGCCGCCGACCACTACTGTCAGCGCCAAAATGGCGATGTTCAAAGAGGCACAAAATTTCGAAGCTCAAAGATTATTTTAGATAGTTAAATGTGTTCAATAATGCAGATCCATAAAGTTTCATTGCTGACAGTCGAAAGTGTGGTCTGTGGTTCTAAAACCATAGCCAATAGCCATAGTTACGTTAAAGTTTTTATATCACCATATCACCTTAATTATTGGATAGCCCTTGAATGTCAAAATGGCTAACGCAGACAGTGTTTATACACTGATATTACCGCGGAATGTGCAGTTTGAACGTTAAAAAAGTGTTTTTGTGTACATTTAACAACAATGTTGCACAACAGCGGTCCCTTTGGACCGAACGAAGTGCCTATCAACATGGGCGCGCCAGTAAACA
The DNA here is from genome assembly GCA_027563995.1 of Papilio gigon. NCBI lineage: Eukaryota > Metazoa > Arthropoda > Insecta > Lepidoptera > Papilionidae > Papilio > Papilio gigon. The sequence goes on along the minus strand of JAODUI010000011.1, from coordinate 451,114 downwards.
TGACCCCGATGAGTGGTACAATGAACATTACCAATAACATAAATAATCTGGCCAAAATTGGGCAGCAGTCGTCGGAAACGCCTAATGCGCATTACCCGGTACCAAGCTATCCAACATACGGGCATCCGCATTTGAACATGAACCCAACAATGAGCCCATTTCCAAGTTATCCTCCTATTGGCTTTCAATCGAGTTATCTATCGCAGACTCCTTCGTCAGTTCACGACACGAATTGGCAGAATGGTATGTTACCTATGGGTTTGAACATGCAAAACGATAATGGTTCACTTAATTATTCTTCGTCTTCAATAAAACGACCCGACGCTATGAGTGAGTACAAGGATCACAATTTACACAGCAAAATGTCTTTGCACATTCCACAGGTACACACTAAAGCATTCCATAAACATGTCAACATGGAAAACAACCATTACAATCATTATCAGCATTACAGTCCTAAACCAAGCACCTTCAGACAGTTTGCTGACTGTAATCTAGATTTAAGCACAAAATCTAAACTGGAAATTGACCCAAGACGAAAAAGCTTGGAGACAACTGTCAAACTTATCGAGAACATCCTTATAAACAGTACCAGAAAGAATGAGACAGTGCAACCTATGATAACTGATGATATATTCACAAACCCTAAGCCCTCAAGTCCTATTCCATCTCCTTCAACTGATGATATTCGTAAAACCCCCGAGAAAGATGTAGTTGAAGACCGAAACATACAAGAAGTTGATAAAGAAGATACTGAACGACAAGAAGACACAATTGATTCACAAGATGATGAAAGTACTTCTAATTCATTGGTCTGCAGAGAGGACACGTTACCAGAGTCTCAAACCTCAATTAATGAAGAACCAACATCATCGGATACAGAGAGTGAAGCGCAGCCAGAAGATCTCACCTCAACAGCCCCTAGTGCAGTTGAGAATCAACATATGGCCATAGACACGAAGGTAGAGGTGAAAGTAGAAGAAACGGTGTGGGTAGATGCAGAACTGAGCCCATTTCATAAGGATATTCATGGTATGCGAAGAGAAGATGTGGAAGATACCAATATAGTTGCAAGTGACAGGAGTGTAGAAGAGGCAATGGAAGTTATAAAAAACGGTATTATTTATGTTTGATATATATTTTGTAACACAATTATTCAATAAAAATACTTTTTCTTAAGTATGTTGTAAACGCAAATTAATTGTTAAATAACTAAAACTTGTAGTATTATTAAACTAAGTGTTTTAATATACATTTAAATATGTGCTTTATGGCAATAATTTTATAATGGGATTCGAATTCTTGAACCTTTGATCGAAAATCCTTAACTTTAACTATCAGGTTATTGTCAGTTTATAACTAAACTGTGATACAGGAAAAGTAAATTAGTACAACAATCATGAAAATTCCCTTAAATTATTTTCTTTATATATTTTACAGGAATGAATGTAGAGGCTCATTATGAATGTCCAAGTTGCAGTCTATTATTCAACCATCCAAAAAGGTTCCTGATTCACCACAAATGGCATTCATTCGGTCTCAGTACAATGAAGAAGTTAGACTTGGCAAGAGAAAAGGAGATGAAGAAAACTTTGAGAAGAGAAGCTAGAGTCATACAGCGGATGAACATGAACGAAGTCACCGATATGAGTTCTGTGGGCAAGAAGTATTCCTGCAAGGACTGTGATAAAGTCTTCAGCGCTAGAGGCAGCTTGAAAAACCATAGACAACGGTAAAGTAATTATTGTTTATGTTAGGAGGTTTTAGTTTTTTCTTAATTTTTAACGAACACAACATAAATGACTATGTGTTTTTAACAGTAGTAAACTCATAGTAATATATAATTGTAATCTTGGTTTTTAACCATCAGTAGTACTGTCTATACTTTTTTTTTTCTTCATAAAACCTAGGTACCATCCGACGCGGGTTCGTGACTGCAAGATCTGTGGTAAAACAGTGTTGGGTTGGATAGCACTGCGCGCACACTTGACAACCCACACAACGGACTCCGGCTACCAGTGCAGCGACTGTCCTAAACGGTTCAAGTACTCGCACTCCCTGGCTAAACATAGAGACACTCATTTGGTAAGTATTTTTTTTTTCTTTCATTCGAATAAGTAAAGACAATAAAAATATTCTTAATTATTGACAACACCATCTAGTTTAACTTTTTTCATCGTAATCGAGTAGCGAAAGTTTTGCCTGCTTTTTTAGGAAACTGGGCGAACGAATGAGTAATGTGGAAAAATGCAGAAAGATATATATAGAATATATTAGATAGAATTGCCACCGCTTATAATAAATATGTATTTTATGTGCAGGAGAAAACTCACGGCTGTGAGCAGTGCCCGAAGATGTTTGGTTCCGTGAAGCTGCTGAAGATGCACATGAAGACGCACGAGCGCGTGCTCCGCGGGACCACCTTCCACTGCACCTACTGCGGGAAGGGCTTCTTTGAGTCTTACAGCTTGCAGGTATATACTTCTATACTATATATTTAATTGCAAATGTATACCTTAATAAAGTAAGAAGAGACTCGTCTTTTAAAAATATGGCTGCCGTGGAATTAGATGTGTCTGTTTAACGTTGGTTGATATGTTTTGCATCATATGTGTCCAGGTGCACGAGCGCACGCACCGGAACGAGCGGCCCTTCCTCTGCGAGATCTGCAACACGAGCTTCGGCACCAACTCCAGCCTCAAGAGACATTTGAAAGTGGTGGGTGGAGCTAGCTATTATGTTACATGTTACTGCCGATACCAATATTGTGATTTGTCCACTATCATTTCTTATAAGTTGATAAATTTTTAGTTATATGAAAACTTGAACAAGTTGCCTTTAGACGGTCAGCTCGCCTTTTTAGCGAATTCGTTAGGCCGCTTTCTCGTTCGATACCATCTATAATGAAAAATAATTAATGTGTAACTTCATTCCCCAGTCTCACAACGCTGCGAAGCCGTTCGAGTGTCCGACGTGCCACCGCTCGTTCGTGTCGGCGGTGATCCGCGAGCGCCACGAGCAGCGCGTGCACGGCGACCCCAACAGCTTCAAGTTCCCCTGCAACCAGTGCCCCTGCAGGTGACGCGCCTTATACTCTATTACGGTCCTTCAAGACGCCTGCTACGCAACTGTGATTCCTCTGGTGGTAATCGATGACCACCTCGTTATCCCGCTACTCCTCTGCCGCCTTGGCTTGTAAAAAAAATAAATGTGTCGAAAACACTTACATCTCCAGAGACCTAAAACCCATGTACATTGTAAAAAAAAAATTAATATGTTAGTTTTAAGGGAAAGTACTGACAAAAATCATCAACATTAATTATTATCGATTTCAGATATTTGAAGGCGAAAGATTTAAGAAAGCACATGTACAAAGCTCATCCCAAAGGCAAACGGAAGAGGAAAATGCACAGCGACAGCGAATAGACCTTCACCTCACCCGAATAAGGTACAATTTGCTTTGACATCAATACGTTTCCTGTTACTGCGATTTGTACGAGGGCCAGGAATCGTCAGACAGTGGTCGGCATCGAACGTGACACTGCAATCATTCTGGACATATAAAAACCACTGAAAAAATCGACAACAACTAAAACTAACAAAATATTCTTTTTTTAAACAAGTTTTTTTTCTCTTGACAAATATTATAATTATAACAAAGGTAATTAATTATTTTTTTTATAAAACTTGCCCAAAAAAACTTTACCATGTTACGGCAAAGCTGCCAAACATTTTTATGTAATGGCAACAATAACTTTATTAAAAATAAAAAAAGGCTTTACTGACATTGACATTGTTGACAGTTCGATTTGTAATGTCGGTATAATATTTGAGGTTATAGTTTTTATTGCTGGAGAATAAAGCCGAGGGGAAATAATATATAAGCTATTAACGAGGAATAAGGTCTTAAATGTTGGATTTACTTTTTAAATAACATTAGTTCATGGTATTGACGTGTTCGTCCAACGACGTGGGGACTTCAAGAGTAGAGTGGAGGCACTTACTAAACCAGCACGTACCATGTTTCGACCACGTCATCACTTGGCATCAGGGGGGATCGTGGTCTAGTTTAGTCCTTATAAAAAAAAAAGAGTAGATATAGTGTTGCAATGTCAAAGACGAATGTGGCGCCCTCGTGATAGGGTTGCTACATTTCTAATCAAGCTATAAATCTTATATCAAAAGTGTTGGAGTCAATTAAAACTTGTGTATTGTTTGAATTAAAAAAAAATACAATTTTATTCACAAATACCTACCATATTGTGGTTACCATAAAATGACAGTAGTTTGAAAAATATGTAAACATTTATTGTTTGTAGGTTTTAGTGAAAAAGGGTTTTCGTATATTGGTGAAAGCCGATTTTAAAAAAAAGTAATTCAAACAAAAGTCTTGGCCCTATTAATCCCACAGAATATTTAAATACCTACAATCGAATTCAATAGAAATGAGAAATTAATAGAGACTTATTTAAACATTTTACTTTATAAAGCTGAAATTACGGATTTATTAACCAGACATATTTGTATCATTAATTTATTATTATTTATTAACACAAACTGTCCTTAGACAATACATGGCAATGATGAATTCATAAACAATTAGTGACATTGTCAACCTGTGACGAGAGTTTATAAAATTTCTCATTAGCATTGAATTCTACTTTAGTTAAAATAGATTCACAACAGACGCGTTAAGTAATTCGGTTACTCGAGGTACTGATTGCAGCAAAAGTACTTCTTGCAAACTACCAATAATTTCGTTTCCTTTAAGAGTTAAATGTGGTTAATAAAGTAGATTTTAGACCACTGTTAATAATTCATGAATTATTTTTAAGTTTTTAATATAAAAATAGTATATATGTTGGGAATTACATATGGTTGGCGCCATTTTGAAAATAACTTGATTCTATCGACAATATCTTTGAACACCACTTAATGTGAAGTAGGTACTTCGTTACAAAGCGCCAAATAGTGTTGCCAGTTTAAAATTTTGATTTATAATGTTAAGTGAGAAGACGTATATGATTTGTTACATTAATGACCATTTATATAAAGTGTGGGTAGATATAAAAAAAATGTAATTAACAATATGTACAGTATTATTGCGAGGAATTCTTTTAAATGTTCTTTTGTAATTAAACTTTATCGTTAGTGGGTTTTGAAGATTGTAGGCATATTTAATGTAAATATATTTTACAAGATTTTTTTTACAAATTTCATACTTTGGCTAAAATCGGAGTTTTTTTTGTTTCAATAGGAAACTGAAACTTAAGTTGTTGAAAATAGTTGATTTTTAGTAAGAAATATAAAACGGTATCACTCACGAAGGACGGGCCGCGGACACGAAATAATGCCAATCCCATTGACCTCGCTGAAGAGAATCCTTTGGTCTTGAAACTAGTCGGTACCGACTCCGGGCGAGTAAATGAGTGTTAGCCTTTTTATATTGACTTATTGCACTTTTGATTTCGAGATATCATACATATCAATAAAAAATAAGTTTTTCTTTTTTTATATAGAAAAAATCTACAAAATTGATACCTGATATATCGTTTTTTTAATTACCTAGGTATCTAAACATTTTCAAAATAGTTGTAACAATGTTGTTAAATGTGTGCCGGTAGAACGAGTGTCGCTAGATGTTATCAAAAATATATTAAATTCTCACATTTAAAAAAATCTTTAAATATTGTGTATATATTAATGTGGGTAGATTAAGAAAAAAATAATAAAAAATCGTTAAATTTTGCTGTGTACCTGGATGGAGAATTATCACAATTTTTAAGTCTAAAGTCAAGAGATTGCTGATTGACTGTTTTATTAGTTTTATGTATGTAGGAAATTTAGGAATGACCTTACGGATGTAACACTTCAACAAAACGTTGTGACCAGGCGAACGAGGAGACATTTAATGTTAATAATTAAAATGCTTAAAGGTATTTTAAAACCAAATAATGTTTGTCTATGAATTATAGTCGTATAACCGATCGGCGACCATTAAATAGTCGAGTCCCATTTACTGCCATTGGCCTAATGAATATTTGAATATAATTTTTTATATGTAAACATCACACGAAATAATAACAAATATTAGGTTTTTGCAAAGAAAGCATGAAAATAAGGTTCGTTTACACTGCCGGAACATTCGTACGAAAGTTTATTTGACTTTATTTTAACAAAGAAATAAACTGGACTAGATGTACAGATGTTCCGATTCTGTAAATTCAAGATATATTCACGTCTTTCTGTTTTCAACAAAATTATAGATTTAAGAAAATTAGACATAAATATCATCGATAGCGCTTTATAATTGTTAATTGGTGTCACAAAACATTTTGCAGTTTTGTACTTTTACAAAAATTTGGTAACATGTCTGTTAGGTTAGGTTTAATGGAGGGAAATTTTTTCGTAACGTCACATTGCCGCTGATATTTGACAGGAGGACATCTTGTGTAAATAAGTTGCTTTGCTGCAATTCTTGTATTTTATTAATGTGTAACTTTACGATTGAATTTGTTTAACGCCGGTAATATATTTTTAATCCAAAGACAAATGTTTATAGCGTATGCAAGCACCATGAACTCCGCTGTCTTGTTTGTATGAATTTCAATGACTTTCTTTAACTGGGCAACGTTTTGAAATAAGTATTTCTAGATAGGGAAATCACTATACTTTTTGTTTTGTAAAGGTTGCCCAGGAATGTATAACACCTTACCTATATAATTTCTTTACCGACTTATATGTGATGTAAGAGATTGAGGTTAGAATATTGATTGTCCTGGTCAGGCTATCGTACAGCTATTATCAGAATTATTTATCTATTGTATAAATGTAAATCATCAGTTCTTCCTGTTGTAAATGTTTCTATAGTTTATTGAGCACTTTGTTTTTTTCGTATATCTCGAATCTATCGTATTTTTGTTACAATTTTTACTTATGCCATTGAAGTGTGTAAATATTCCACAAACTTTATTATTGTACATTAAAATTGTATAATATTTGACGTGTTTTTATTTTCATAGCAATATAGAAATTCCTTTTAAATTTTCTATAGTTCCGAGATAACAATGGGAACAGACATTGGCAGCTCGGAACATGGTCAAGTGGCTAAGTTGAGCAGTTAAGTCCAGTAAGGTGTACAGAGATGCTTGGATTTTAATGAGTCAAATCTCACATAAGAGTGTTTTGTGAGAGTGGTATCTATTGAAGATTTCCACCTACTCATTAAAATGGTGGGCAAGTAAGGGATGAATAAAGGAAATAAAAAAAAATACAAGAATGGTCCTATTTATTTAACTTATGACAAAATATAACAAAATTGAACCGGCCGCGTGCACACACATGACTTAATTAGGCATAGTACTAACCTAAACATATTGTTTGTGCACCAAAGTGCATTACATGAACTGTTGACAAAGGAAGTGTGGGTGAAAATAACATTGAAATGGCTGCTTACTTTACCAGTAATACAAAAGTATCACAATAATAAGTTATTTATAGATTCAGTAACCTGATACCAAACATTTGCATAAAATACTTAAATCATTAAATAATCTACTCTTTTAGTAAGGATATATAAATTTTGTTGACGTTTTCACATATTTTTAGTAGCTCGCGGAAAAAATATCAATTCCACTCATTTAGAAAGTTATCTTGACAAGTGTTATTTTTATTTATTTTTAAATATCAAGAATTAATGTTTATTTGCAACACTGAAAATAGGACACATTTGTTATAAACTTTGAAAATACATCAGCAATCTAAAAGATACATAAAATTAACACATAACCAATAATGGTAACATTAGCAACCATATTTTGTCAAACGTAAATCTGATACTATCTTAATCACTATAGAACAGGGGAGGTCAACAGGTCAATGAAAACTCCAGTCAAATTTAGCAAATAAAGCATCAGAAGATACTCAGGTATTTAAAAAAAACGATCATGAACATAAATACTAACAATAACTGTCAGTTTTATGTTTTCAATTTTAATAAAAAAAAAAAACTACAATCATACTGAACTATGATTATTTGAGATGTCAAGAAGTATGTAATTAATAGATTATTTGGTATTGGCAATATATAGGTCTTGGTTCTAATGCAGTTGACCAGCCCTGCTACATAACTTGAAAGAAAGGCAATATAACTTTGAGCTAAATGTTTCTATCCACAACATAAAATATATTTTTTTAAATATACAATTGCTGATATTTGTTAAATGACAATATACAGCCGGACCATATTGGAAATTACACTGTCATAAATGGAATACATACAAGTTGTATTAATAATTCAAAGTCTGTGCAGTAGAATAATCATGTTAATGCTTTTAAATTAGTTTTTCTACTGTAATGTATCAAGAAAGTCAGTTATTGCTATGTTTCTTTGCCTTACAATTATATCAAACTTGATAATTCTTTAATTTTCCATCGAACTTACCACTATTGCCCAAAAATAATCAAACATTATTCAGTGTATTTTTCACACCAGCAACTATTAAATATTACACAATATTAAGATTACTTCCTCCTCTAGTCGCTCTGACCGGCCGCTTGACGGAGCAAGATGTAAATTTTCTCTTTTATCCAATCTTTGTTATATGGAGCATAAGTGTTTGTCGATTTTTGATATACTAAGCAACTGAGATCTGCCAGCTGTAAAAAATTACAGTAAATTAGCGCTGGTACATTTGTAATGTATTTCGTACTGTTTTTGGCAGCTACCTTACCTGGTCAACAAAATCAAACAACTGAGAAATATCGTAAGTTATGGTCGGAGTGTTTGGGTTTTTTCTCTTTAAATGCTCCTCATATATTTTACATACGCCTTCCATACAGTCATTGACGCTCTCATAATCCGAGTACGTTCTGGTTTCTGGCCTGGAACCAGGCTGGACTAGGAGAATTGTATGCGACTGAAAAATCAAACATAACCTTAGTTTTACCTCCATTATTCATTTCCAGGATATTTAGAGAAAAGTTAATTGTACGTACCATTTTGGAAGAAAGAGAAGTGCTGTTGTCAAAAGTTTTGTTTTTTTCAAAACAAAAGTAGGGTTCCTTCTAGAAATACCTGAAAATTCCCAAAATTATGTGTATTATTTTACTTTTACCTTCAGACTACTGTCAAATGTCAAAGATTATATTCATCGCACAGAAAACAAAACTGGAATATATAAAAGAAAAACGTAAACAACTCTGGACCACAGACAATATATGTGTTGAGAAAAGAGAAAAAGAAAAACTTGAATTAATTTAGGGAGTATGGATGTCTCTTGTTACACTTATCTTATACTTGTTTTCATATCGTCTCTTCTTTCTACAGAATTTAAACTGCATGAGCTTTTTAATTCGCCAGTTTTTGTTAAACATTTATTAATATTTGCCTATCTGCTAAATTCTACTGTCAATGTCATGTCAGTGTTAAATGTCAAAGGTGCGGAGTACTTGTTTGTAAAAATAAAAAGTAGAATTCAAACAATTAAAAAGTTTGTTATTCACCAAGTATTGTTATGTAAATTTGTACAATAATGAATGAAGATAGTGACATAACTGTAGATTTTGAGTCCATTCTCAAAAACAATATCTTAAGAAAACAACAAATGATCTATGCTGAAATTACTGAGGAGAGTTCAAGTCTTTGTAAACAAAACTATACAGTGAAAGATGTTTTATCAAATATTTCTAAGCAGTTGAATGCCTTACATAGAGCTGATGATATGAGAAACGATAAAAATAGACTTAGACTTAAGGATGTCGTGAAGCCAGCTTTGGAATGTGTTAATTTATTTTCCCTGGACAATAATGTAAATATACACTTTATACACAATTACACATAATCTGGTTTATGATTGTTTCAATTTTGGTAGCTATCTTTCATTACATATTTGAGTTATCAATTCTGTTAGGATTTCCTTTCTTTGTTATTACCCTTATTATCTATTGTTTTAAATCTATTGGTATATTAATTAATCAGTTACATATATTTATACATACATTTTTTTTTAATTTTATAGAGACCTCTACAAAGTTACAACAAATTTGAAACCCAAGGTGTATCAGACACACAACTTATAAATATTGTTGGGAATGCTGACATACTGGCCGCACCAAGAGACATAACACAGGAAGGTGACATTTCACTTAGTGAACATAACTTAGCAGTAAATATAGCATCAAATTCAATGAATACATTAAATGATGAACCAAGCACCTCTAAAAAATGTAATTACAATGAAAAACAAAACACACATTTAGGCGAGGAGGCTCAGTTAGAAAATAACAATGAAGAACTTAATCCTAGTAATTGCATAACATTAAGCCCTATTATTTGCCGTAGTGCAGCTTCTCAGCATGATAAAATCCCATCATTAATTTACACATTAGATGCCTTCGAGAATTTTGAAACATTAGCGTTTCCTGTGATTGAACAAAATGCCGATGTTGATGTAGCTAAAGCAATTATTAACTCACAAATTATAGACAGAGAGTTGTGTATAACAACACATGCAAATACAACAAGCAGAGAAATATCTTTAAGCCCAATACTAACAAATAGAATAATAGGAACTACTGGGAATCATACAAAAGTTTCTGACAAAATAGAAAAGGAACCATTCAAAGAAGTTGATGGTCTAAGAACAGAAATAAAACATAAGAAATCCTTTGAAGAAGACATATTTTGTAGTGATGAAGAAAACAGTGAAGAAGAGAATTTCCGAGAATTACCACAAACATGTGCATTAGAAAACTGTTTAACCGACCCAAGAGATAATTTAAATAAAACTATGTATGTCGGTTTTCAAACAGCTAGTAATAAAAGTATACAGATCCATACAGATTCCTTTTGTAAAGCTCAAAATATTCTCGAGGAAGATCATTGCAATTATAACCCAACAATAATGGACTTGGTAGAAATGTGTGAAGGCAAGAACCAATCAAATGCTGTTAAAGATGAATCTGCAGTCGAACCTGGATCCCACCAGCTCGCCAATGAAGATAAATTTGGTAATTATATTTTAAATACTCATTCAAACATTAGTTGTGAATCTAAAGAAATAAATTTGTCAAGTGAACAAGTAAATCTTTCTAATATGCCTGAGAACGATGATGAATTGGAAGACGCTTTAAAAAGTATAAATGAGCCTATCAATACAAAAGTTGTTGCCTTGGTCGGATTTCAAACAGCGAGTAATAAAAAAATCTATTTATCTGATAAGGCTTTAGCAAGATGTCGCCCGGTGTTTCAAGATATTAATCTAGATGATGTATTGTATCCCAAAGAGTCATCAAGTACTAAAAGCGGACCAACAAATATCGCAGTTGATCGTAACTTACATGGACCACAGGAAACTGAAACTCAATATGACAATGTCAAGGTTCAAGATGAATTACTCAATGATGAAACAATTCTTCAAGAATTCGAAAATGACTTAATAGACCCTCCTGTTCCTGATCTCGAGAAAGGACACCATGAGTATGATACTATGAATTCCACAGAAAATCAAAAAGATGCAAAAGATTTTATTAGAAATATAAAACAAGAATATAAACCTAACGAAAATCATTTAGGAAGTAAAACCAATAAATCACTAATTCAAAATATAATTGCCGATGTGAATAAAAATGTATTTGTTGGCTTCAAAACAGCAAATAATAAAAACATCAAGATTTCGGAACATGCTTTAGCAAAAACAAAGAATATTTTCGAAGATTTTAATCTCGCCAATGAACTTAACAATGAAATAATTCATGATGAAGGTGTAAAAGGAGATATGAGTACCCATCAAAATATGGAAGCAATTAAGGCACCGCAAGTTACCATACCCCAGGTTACTACGTTAAAAAATAGTGTTAACGAGCTGGAAATTAACACAACTTGTGGATTTCTAACAGCTAGCAAGAAACCCATTATTATATCATCAGAAGCTCTGATAAAAAGCAAAAAGATATTTGAAGATATTGACAGTTGTGGTATAGAAATAACCGAAAAGATAGATAGTTCAAATACATGTGTAAAAAATGGTGAAAAAAACAACAGCCATCATATTATAAATTGTAAAAATTTAACGAAATATTCATCAATTGGTAATAAATTACATAATACTGATAAAGTTGACGGTAAAAGCGAAGAGAAGTCTAAAGTATTTAAAACACCGAGTAACTATCAAATGAAATTGTCTGACGACGTTTTCACCAGAAGTGGACTCTCTAAAGATCTTGTGTTGAAAAGTTGTGAAGCAAACATAGACTACGCTTCAGCAAATAACAACCGAAATAAGGGAAACAATATTTTAAATCAAAGTTTTAAAGGTTTTCAAACGGCTAGCAATAAACCAGTTGAAGTATCAGAAAAATCATTGGCTGCAAGTAGGAAACTATTTGACGATTTACAAATTAATGACAACGAAAATATTCGTATCGATGAAAAACAAGAAAAATTAGCGAATAAACATATAAATGAGTCTATGAGCCACCAATCTGACCCTGACAATGTCAAAGATAAATCACACTTCCAAGATCAAAAAGTCTCAAATATTAAACATCAAATATGCAATGGTTTCCGTTCAGCAAGTAATAAAGTAATAAAGATTTCAGAGCAAGCCTTAGCTAGAAGTAAGAATTTGTTCTTGGATTTAGACTTCGATAATGATAGAAATGAACAAAATAAAAGCACCAGAGACACAACAGATTGTAATTTACTCAAAGACGAATTTAAAGATAACAGTAAAACTGACAATAACCTAAAAGGAGAAAATTTACGGAATAGTAAAAGAATCAAGTTATCAAACAATTTAATTGATAAAATATCACAACATTCAGATCAAGAAAATAAACAAGTTCCCTTAAGTAATCCACGCCTAGAAAATATTAGTAACAAACCAGGCACAAACTTTGATTTTCTATTTAAAACAGCTAATAATAACAACATTAAAATCTCTAAAGAAGCTTTAGTACAGTCTAAAAAAGTATTAACAGACTTAAATCAAAATGACCAAGTACTTAGTGAAATAAATTTTTGTCAAAGTACCGACAGAAAAAATGAGGGTAACTTAGAAAGTTTAATTGATACCCAACTATTAAATAACTTTGAGGATACTTTGTATACTGAAGATTTTTGTAAAGATGTACCAAAAACTACCAAAAGGTGTGGCAGCCCTATTCTGTCTTGTCCAAGAGCTAAAAAACATAAAAGATTTGAAGTGCCATATAATAAACGGGGAGTCCCAAAAACGGAATCAAAAGAAACAGATACATTAGAAATCAATCCTTCTATTTTCAAATTTGATGTTGATTATAAGAAGAAGAATAAATTGTCTCTGAAGACAATAAGAGATATGGAGTTCAACAAGTCCATGGTTGAGGTCGATCCTTACATTTTACTGTTTAATTTCGATAACATATTGAATTTCGAATTTTCAAGTAAAAGAAATGAAATCAGCACCGACACTTGGAGTGTGGAAGATTTGAAGAAATTTTTCGTATCTTTAGTTAATAGAAAAATAATACCCGATGGTTGGTTAGATAATCATCTAAAATTAATCATTTTTAAATTGATTTCATATGAGATTGAGTATAAATACGCCATGCGAGGAATATGTTCTGTTAAAAATGTACTGGAGCAATTGAAATATCGCTATGATAAAGAACTGTACAATGTAGAGAGGCCTGCGTTTAGGAAGGTGTTAGAAAAGGATGATGTCTCGACTAAGACAATGGTTGTACGGGTGATCGCAGTTTACGTAGATGGTGTAATAGCAAAGAGGTTTGTTAATATAAACTTTTATTAAGACCCATGATCACCTAGTGAATACTTTTATGACTGGGCGTATAAGTAGCAATTAAATAAAAAAAATGTAAGTCCGTAACCCAATATATTGGCTTTCTTTGGGTGCAATTAAAAAATAACATTTAATATTACAGTATGCCAGATGCAAGCAATATTGAACTTCTTCTAACCGACGGCTGGTATTGTATCAAAGCAAGTGTAGACCAGATGCTGACTAGGCTGGTCCGAGACCGTAAGATCAGGGTTGGTGTTAAACTAGTCACGAACGGCGCGGAATTACTGAATTGTGAACAGGGGATCGCACCATGGGAGGCAAGTTTTATATGAGTACCGTCTCTCTCACACCCACGCTCTATCTCTCCCTGTTTGAACTAGTTTAGTTCATTAGCAAAGCTGTCAATGTTTTAGGATACCTCATCAGTAAGGTTAAAACTCTTCGGCAATTCAACGCGCCTCGCGCGCTGGCACGCCAAACTCGGTTACCACAGCTGGGCGGCCATCTTGTGTCGCCTGTCACGTGTGCAGCTGGAAGGCGGGAAAGTGTCAAAATTACGCGCGCTAGTGACAAGAGTGTATCCAACGCTTTATGTTGAAAAGTTCGATGATGGAAGTACAGGTATAGTTTCAGTTTATTAGATGTTTTGATACTTACTAATGTTGCAAGAAGAAAATGTTAAGTAGAGTTGCTTGAATCAGACCATATTTTAACGAGCTTTTTTTAGTGACAATCTTTAAATTCTAACCGTGCGAGAAAAGAAAGGTTCACAAACAGTGATTTGAGATTGTTTCTAATATATTCTACGTGTAGTAACAAGATCGGAGCGTCTAGAGCATCTGTACCAAATGAAGTTCGAATCTGATAGACAAGCGCTGCTGGAGAAGATTTACGAAGAAGTGGGAAAGGAGTTTAATGATGATGTAAGTTTATAGAGTATCTTGGAGTAACACCTGTATTCCGATAGCATCGATTTGTCCCTCACTCTTTTTAAACAAAAATATAAAGCAATAGTGAAGTGTGGCGTCATTTGAAAAACTTCTCTTCTCATCTTTGAAGCAGTTTCCTTAGTTTTTCCCCTTCCCATTTACATAAATGTCGCAAAATTTATGCTTATTAAAATTAATTAAAGAATACTCGCAACACCTAACCATAGCGACATCTATTCTGTATCGAGGCGTCATCTGTTGGTCAATTCGAAACTAAGTTGATTTTTAATGTACAGGAATCTCAGGATTCAGAATGTGACATCGGCCTGGAGACAGGCTCACAAATACACAGACTAATGAAAAGAAGCAGAGATTCTGGTGATTTTATTGTAGGTATTTTCAGAATTATTCCTATGTTTTTTTTATTGACTAGTGACGTATCAGATTCAAGGTCATTTGTAACGGCGTATGGCCTAGACGACTAAACCCATTTTGACGAATGCGATGTCCCACCATACGACTTTCCTCAATAACTCGACAAGTATCAACGTTTTGAATCTAAAATGTACGTAAATTGTGTCGATTTATTAAGATCTGTGTCTCCCAGGCAAATCTGACAAGCTCGCAGTGTACCACGCTACGGAAGTACACAGAGAGACGCAAGGAACTTGTTCTTCAGAAACTACAGACGAAGGTCTATGACAGGATGAAGGAGCAGGGTCTGCAAGCGGCCAGGAATGTGGTGCCTGTGATGAAGATTAGGGTCGCCGATGTCGGTGATGATGGTCAGGTTTCTAAAGGTAATTAGTAAATCTAGTATCAGTATATTACATGTAACTTTTATAGCGAAGTGTTAACACACCTATGTCACTAGCTGACAATGTCATTTATTGTCTACGGATTTGGAAGGTTTCATAGTTTACATTGATGATATATTTATTTTTAATAAGTCTGTGGTTACAACCTTGTACAGTTAATATTGTTTAAATTTGTTTGTTACAATTTCTGATTTCTATTGAATTCGACTATGTTTCAGCCATGATGTCAATTTGGCGACCTAATGAAGCTGTTATGGACATTATAAAAGAAGGAATGTGGATTGACGCATTTAACATTGTGCCTACGGCCCGAAGGTAAAGTTCAACTTTTCAATAAACTGAATTTCACGCCTCCACGTACTAAATTTAACGTCTGTTTTCAGATATTCAGAAGTACAACTGTCCGCCGGCAGACAGACTGTCTTCAGTCGATCTAACTATAAAGTAAAAGATAAAGTTCGGCAAATTGTAGCAAGTCTTAAAAGAAATTGCTACAGAATAGAAAGTTTGGTCAAAACGCCCACAGCTATTACAGATTATAACGAAGTTGATGTAGTCGGATTAGTATTTTTAATAGAGCCATCTATCGTCCATTTCCAATCAACCAATGGGCAACACTTCCAAAACGTCTACTTGACAGATACAGATAAAAATATAATTTGCATTAATTTCTGGGGCGGCTTAAAAAAGTTCGGATACGAACATATTCTTGATACAGGCCTTGTTGTCGCTTGCATGAATTTACAAAAGAGGACCGGGAACTCTAGAAAGGGAATACCACAATATCGTGCTACAGAATTTTCTTATTTTACAAAAACATCCAAACATGCCAGTGTGAGAATAGTGGTGGACGATTTTAACAAAAGACTAATGTCTATGAATATTAAACAGCTCTGTGAAGGTTGTATAGCTTTAAAGAATAATAGTTCGATAAATAAAAACGTTGAAAATATTTCGCCTTATAGGATAAACTACAGTGACTACAATCTCTCAAAACACAGAGCCTTCATAGATTCCCCACTCGCCCGTAAGCCAGATCACGTTGATGATATTCTGAACCTCAGTGGCTTAGACTTTGAGTCGACTTTCAAACAAATCGATACACAAGACATGTCGGCTGATGTATTATTAAGGAGAAAGAAAGTAGATGAGAAAATCGCAAAATTAAAAATGTACGGAGAACCTCCGCCTTTAAGAACTATTCATATAATAAATAAATCGAAAAATGCAACAAAAGAATTCAAGAGTCCAATACCTGCAAAAGATGACAGTTCATATAGTGTTGCCAGCGAGAAATTACACAAAAAATCATATGGTGCTATAAATTGTACAGAATCTACTCCAGAAATATCAAACAAGCAAATGAAAAGATTTAATACTAATCCGGTTAAATTAAATTTTTCTGGTAACCCTCCTGAGAACGACGGCGGTGAAAAAGTTGATCCGTTTGCAGAAGAATTTGACGTCAGTCCACCTCTAAGCTTGGACTGATTATCGTTTTTAGTTTTTAGAATTTGTACATTCGAGAACATTAACTTCCCCACCTTAGCGGCCAGACCGACAAATTTACCTTACCCAGTGGGCGTCAGTGGCACTAACTTCTAACAGTAGTTTTGGCCCGCCCTCTACCTCGGAACATAGCAGATAAGTTAGGTTAGGTTAGTATAAAATGTAAAAATTGTACATTTTGTAAAATGTTTATTGCCAGTCAGAGAATGTCAGTATTTGAATTAACTAATTGTTCATTGTTATATTTGTTGATCAATACATGTACTTTCAGTACTTCTGTTGTTTATTTTTTACCTTCATTTTACTCTTTCGATTTACGTTAGTTTCATTATTATAAAACAGAAAAACGTACTAATAAAACCAGATTATCGCATTATATGACCAAATTGTGGCAGTTTTTCAACTATGTGTGGGTAACACTGGATTTCGGTAAAGTAAATGAAAAAATACTGAGCTCTGATACTTTTTTATATTTAATTTCATACATTTTTGTAATATACTTCTAACAACATCTCAAAACGTTCTGGATTAATATTCTAACGTATTTTTGTTGTACTCAATTAAATGTACTATTTCTAAGGAGATTTCATAAACTGGCAACATTAGCGTTCATTGTCAGTTGAAGGTCACCTTGAACTTATTACAGTTTGACGTTTTATAACCTACAAAAAAAATAATTTCATTTGAATTTTCTACCCGCGTAGTCTTGCGTTGTGTGTTCATATCGTATTAAATAAATACGGATGTGACAAAAGTTGTAAAGAAAGTTCGATTAGTGCCAGCAGTTCGTGTCTAGTAGACATTGGAAGGGTAATCACGAGTTATAATGTAAGTACTGAGTTTTTCTCTATTAATTTAA